>WURS02262612.1:0-19174 GCA_011762765.2 Rhinocypha anisoptera | reverse complement strand
CGTATAGAAAATATATTTTTATGTGGAATTTCAAAGTTTGTGTCTCATTTAATCATGAAGCAGTTCCACGAAGTCACACCAGAAACTTTTCCACATATGTATACATCCATTGAAAACTTGTCCTTACCATGAAATTGTCATTGCACTAGCTTACTTACATAGTTATCCAATTCTGGAGACATATTAACATGAAAGTCCCTTCAATCTATGGTTTATAAATGCTCCTGGGTGATCTGGAGGCTTCAGATTGACTATTTTCAAAGCAGTTCAAAAAACATAGCAACTAATAAAATGTTCTTTAGTTAATGGTACAATGTATCTATAATTCCACACCCATTTCTGTAAATTCTGAATAATTCAAGATTAAATTGTTTTTAAATTAAATGAGCTAATGGGAATTCAACATATAGATTACTTTCTACAACCTGCCCCAACTTCAAAATTAATTCTGACTTTAAGTGAATTTGCTCTTATTTATATGTAAATAAAATTCTGAATGGATTCCTGTGCTTATAATATGTCTTCTTTGTTTACCAACTTTCTTTAGGTGAATGCTCTAATGGTTAATATATTTGGTGGGATAATGAGGTGTGATGTGATTGCTGAAGGAATTATAGCGGCTGCAAAAGAACTCAATCTCCGTGTTCCAATCATCTGTCGGTTACAGGTACATATTTCATAATTCTCCAACTTTTTACTCATATTGTCATAAAATGTAAATTGGATAAATATTCCATCTCTAAACATTATTTATATTTATCTCATTTATTCTAGGGAACCAATGTTGATGATGCCAAAGTGCTAATTGCAGCTTCAGGCTTGAAGATTCTTGCATGTGATAATTTGGATGAAGCTGCTCGACTTGCAGTTAAATTATCCAGCATAGTTAGTTTAGCAAAATCTGCGAGGTTAGATGTTAACTTTGAGATTCCCATCTAGGTTAGAGATGAAATCCAGAAAGTGATATAAGAAAAAAGATCAAGCAGATGGGAACAAGAAAAAAGCCCAGAGCAACTGTAACTTAGGAAAATAGCTTTGGTCTGGAGCGACCTGTGAAAAGCAATGCGAATGTTTTAAAGTATAGTATTTTGGAAATTTCTTGCCCCCATGGGGTCAATGGTATTTCTGTGTCATGGAACAAGAGATCAAGCTGCCCCATTTAATGAGTGATTTTGCATCAACTTATTGTCATCGTCAAGGTGTGCGCTCCGTCCAAAATGCTTTTCCAAGTAAATTGTATTTAATTCTCTAAGAAAAACTATAAAGCTTGAAAACCTTTCTTTTATCATTTGGTTTTGTGCAAATTCCTCAAGCTGACAAGCATTTGGGATGAATTCTCATCAGCTGAACAAAGAAAAGTAGTATGACTGTAGTTGTTTTTTAAGATTTATTATTATGGGAATCAGATACCATCATCCCAAGACACTAATTCTCAAGTGTGTCCCCCCATTAATAGCTCTCAACCACTATACTTTTTTAATTGTATTACTAGCTTTAAACGAATGCACAATTTACTCTAGTCGAGTGATATTCCTGTGAGCACATTTCCTGTGAGCAATTTACTTCCATTATATAAAATCACCTCCTCTCATATTGTGTTAGTATTTTAATAGATGATTGTGCATTCCTACCTGTACATACGTATATAGCTTCAGTCTGTGCTATAGCATTTCTGTATTATTTAATTAGTAGACTCATACAATGTTAATGTTTGCAAATAAGAAAGTTACTGACTCATAAAAGGTGAAAATTTGTTTTAACTTAAATTGTGAAGTTTCTTTAATAATCAGAACTAACATTTTCATTGAAATCATGGCAAATTAAAAGTATTACAACTATTTTATTCTGTATTGCCTACAAGGATTTGGATACAATTCCTTATAAATACTGTTGATGTGATGCCAATGTCTCTTCAGAAACACTCTTTGTAGCACATATATCTTTGGCATGTATGTAGTAGTGGCATGTTACTGCAGATATGATTCTCTTCCAGTTGATACAGGTTGCTAGATACATAGTTACAAACTTCTGACTTTGTACTTTTAAGTTATATGAGTATCATTCCCACTCTTACAACTGTTAAAGGTGTTGGTTATTTTTAAAGAATTTAAAGAACCAATATTTGTTATTAATGCTCTATTTATTGTTAATGAAAATGTGATCATGAACTCATGTAAAAAATCATAATTTAAAATGTCTAGATAGCATTTGAAAATATTGTTACATTGAATAAGCATGGAAGTAAGGATATAAACCATTGGCTGCAACAAATGCTTTTCTTAAGTATATTCACTTCCAACTTTTTTATCTCCTAACCATGATATATACTGTGCAAACTGCCATTTTATTCCAGAAGTATTTTAAGTACATTTAACACCTTTTTTGAAGTTTCATCTTAAATTTGAGAAAATATAAGTGATTTTAAATATTTAATATCAGCGACACTGAAGAATATGGGAAAAAGCAAATTTCACCTTGAGATTCCAATTATACTTTACAATTACACTATACAATCACAGAACACGCAAATGGCTTTTAATTTTATAACAATAGTTACAATGATAAAGCATCATTCCTTTTTGAAATCTGAGGATTTTATAATTTAAACATGAGTAATTTTGGGACTAAGAAAGATCAAAAGCTAGCCCACAGTAAAATATTTTGATTGTCTTCATAGTTGCTTAATATTACAGAGGTTTTAGCACAAATTTAAAAAAATCTAATAACCATCTCTCTTGAAAATGTATTATCAGTAATCACCTGAACAATTCCAATGATTTGCAAGTACATGTTCCCTGTTGTTTCTGCCACATATCCTTAACAAGTCCATATAAGTAGAATTTTTAAATGATAATTGGCAATATGCAAATTCAATTCTCATCTATTACATTTTCAAGGATGATATTAGATCTATTATGGTAAATAATCTTTGCTGTAAAACTGTACATAATGACAATGTCTTCAAAACTATTAAAAACAAAGAGATTCATTAATTACACAACACATCAATATAAACTAATAATTCCTAAATTGTGGCAATCATTGCTATGAGCTACCTGCAACTTAAATAGCATTAAGTCAGGAATGTGCTTCGATACTTTTGCTGATGGAAGACCAAAGAAAAATGCTGGATGCATAAACATTGAGTTGAAGATAATTTTCACAATGAATAATGACAATAGACGATAAAAAATTGAATATACATTTGTCTATTTCTTTAACATACCTGTACTTCAACAATACAAGTGTGCATTTGTATGGCACAATCCATGTAAAAGCTCAGCTGTATATCAACTGTCACACAATAAAGCCCTTTTTGGCTTTGTAAGTTCACACTATTGTAACAGTTAAACTGATGAACATGGGGAAAATATAATCTTCTTAATAGTTTGTTCCAGGTATCAGTCTAATAGTCACAAGTACAGGAGTGAAAAAGTATCTCAAATTACATGTATTATAAAGCCTCAGAACAGAGCATCATGTACCACGTGATGCTGGAAGAGACAAATTGTTAAGCGGTAAAGGCATTATAAGTAGATATCCCTGGGGGAATCTTTAAGACAGTTTCCTTCTTATAAACTGTCATTGCAATTTCCATCATTATAAGGGAGACAGAAAAACCCTCGGAAGCAATAAGACATCACATACATTCCTTTTACTTACTTCTCTTAAACACTGTGAAACTTTCATTTCCATTCACCCCAAGGTGGTTGGTACGCACATTTACAGGTAGCGAGTTATTCTGAAGATATATTTGTCATTTAAGAGGAGATCCAGTGGATACTCCAAAACAAGCAGTCATCCGCCGGTGCTGGTAGGTCAATGTAGCATTAAGTCTTGAGTCTGTCTTCTTATAATGTTCATTGAAATCTAAGCGTGAGCTCAGAAGCTGCAAACTTACATCTGATTGTGATGCCAGACTCAGCAAAAACTTTTTCACAACATCCTGAAAAATAGGAAGAGTGAATAATTTAATTTTTGACAAAAATTAGCAATAAAGATCAGGTCATTCCAAAACAGGTAAAAAAGACTGTTAGACTTCCAAAAGAAACTCTTAGAAGCCAAAAAAGGAACATTAGGAGGCTAGAGATGACATTAAAGTAAAACAAACAGTAATTTGTAATTGAACCTAAACTTAGATGTACTGATTACCTGAGACAATTACTTAAGGGTTAAAAAAAGGAGAGAGGAAATATACATTTTTTATGATTGTCAGAATGTGATGGAAGGATAGGAAGTTTTTGTACATTTTAAAGTAGAGGGGAAGAGATTACAAATAGGAGGGAAAATTCTGAACAGAAAATTAAAATGGTAAGTTGTCATATGGTGAGTGCTAGAAAAATCCTCTTTGAAAAAAATGTCATACCTGCTAGTTGTAATCTAGGTAGGCAGATTAAATTATCTCATTATGTTTACACTAAAGAAATTTGAAAAAAACAAGGAAGACTTTTTAAACCTGTATGTTGCATATAACAGGACATAGTGGCACTACAGAACACCCACATGGAAATGGTAACTCAATCCCAAAACATTTTATCACAGCAAGATACAAAAAGTATGACTCACTGTTATATCTCTCAGCAACAACTGTGTTCCCAGAAAAACCAATGAACAGAGAAGAGGGCACATATGTGAAGGTGAGTTAAGGAAAAGAGTGGAGTACACGATGACAAAGGAGTAATGACGACATTTAGCAAAAAGAGTATGGTACATAAAAAGAATGCTTTTGAGCATTCTTCCAATTTAGAAAAGATAAATTACTGAAAGAAGTTGGCGAATATTTAAAAAAGTATAGTAAACCTTCCCACATCTACACATAAACTACCCAAATCTATACTGGATGCTTGAAGCAATGAATTACTTTAAGGGTCAAAAATAAATTATTAAAAAATTTTAAACATTCTTTCCCCAAGTAATTATCAAATGAATTAACATTGTGGTAAAAGTACTTATTTTTCAAGTTATTTTGGTGTTTGGTTTCTTTATCTTTAGCCTTCATATAAGAATTGTCATTATAATATGTACCATATACCAACAGCTAAGTACTAGGGTATGACATTGGATGCCAAACTCAAATGGAAAGAACATGTAAAGAAAAAGAAGGAAGAACTTAATATAAAATACAGGAATATGTATTGGGTTTTAGAAAGAAACTTATAACTAACAATTGAAAATAAGTTGCTCATATACAAACAGATATTGAGGCTGGTGTGGACCTATGGAATTCAGCTTTGGGGATGCACAAAGAAAACAAACCTGGGAATGATACAAACTTTTCAGAACAAAGTACCATAGTAAGAAACATTGTAAACGTGCCATGGTACATAAGGTATAAAGATCTAAAAATGGAATATGTCAGCAAAATAGTACAAAGATATGCATACCACCAAAGAGTAGAGACCAATGAAAACCGAGAGATGATAAAAGTGGCAGAAGTGCCACTTCTGTTAAGAAGACTCAAAAAGGCAGAAACCCCAGGATCTTGTATGGCAGTAAGAAACTGCCAATGAAATATTATGGTCAATACGTACTTGGGAAGTCAGTGGGCTACACCCCATCACCTGTGACAAAATTAAGAAAGAGAAGCTGCTAAATGAGCCTGCTAAGTTGTAGCGTATGGGAGGTGTTTTAGGTGGGTTAGAGTCCCACACTACTATGAGCTATGGGGCTCATGGTGTCTAATAAGGGATTTTCACCTACCCTAAGAAATAAAAAAGAATCTATATGCATATGGAAATATATGAAAGTAACAATGGAATATTGTGTGGCCATCCAACTTATCATATTGTCAGGAAATGTGTTAAAAAAAGGTTGAAATATTAGAGGGCACAGTCAAACCCTTGTAAGTTAACTGCAGAGTCTGATACGCAGTGAAGTGGCTAAGGCATTTGATCCCAAAGGCCATTTTGAGGATTGTTTCAGTGGAATCCATAAATAAAGCTGGAAATATACAAAGGAGACTTCTGAAGTGAAAATAAATTCTTAGCCGAAAGATTGTGGTTAGTCAATGCCATAATGAGAGCTGCAAAAGGGGCTCACGGCTGATGATGCATCATATACTTAGCACCGCATGGAAGGGTTAAGTGCTATTTCTTGGTGTATGCTCTTCATTGCTGTGTTGTGACTATCATTGTACTCTGCCCTGGATAGGAGTTTACAACCAGCTTTTATGCATTCTATTGTTTCTCTGGCTTGAAGCCATCATCTGCATGTATCTGATTCTATGTTTCCTTTCATTGTGTATTTTCTGTAGTTTTTTTGTTGATATTACCCTGTCCTGAATTTGCTAATAAAAATCCTTCATGGAAAAGATGCTCCATGGTGAGCTATTTATATGTTCAATTTTTGTCTTCTTTTGGTTTTTGTATCAAGTTGTAGCAGTCATCACTAGCATTTTCTTTGCCCTTATTATCAATACGATTATTCTTATCAAGTATTAAAGTCTATTTCCTCTTCATCCTTGGTAAATTTGTTTAAAAAGTTATCTTATGTAATAAAATTTTTAAAAACTTTGCAAACCTGATAGCTTTGAGCTAAAATTTTAATCTGTGCCCGAGCCATTGGAAGGAAACGAGCAGTGAACTCTTTCCTCTTGGAATCCCAATCCTTTTCAGTCATGGACCCACTTGAAACGGCTTTCTCTCTCTCAGATGGATCTTTTGCTGTAAGTTCTTCAAATGCCCGCTCATGAAGAACATCCTCATGTCCTCTGAGCTGAAGGATCAGGTCATAAACTGCTCTCAACTGCGTTAATAGATCCTGCAGAACACAGTTTATTTTATTTGTTTCACAATATTTATTTCAGAATGAATAATTCAATTCATCACTTGATGTAGTAACAAGTTACAATTCAAATATAAAGGAATTCAACAAACCTTTGTATCAGTACTGAGTAGTGTCCTTCTTGCTATAGTTTGCAAAAATGCAGAATGTGCATTGGTAATGTCTTCCAGTGATTCTGCTTGTTGAATTTGTGGCATCAGAACTGCCCATGAACATTCGAGAACTTCAAACAGGATATAATACTGCATTTGATGGACAAAGTGCACCATTTCTGATATTAGCAAATGCATCTGTTGCTGAATAGGTCTCAACTCTGAAATTAAGGAAAAATTATTCAAGGACACATTTCAGGGATACAATACTGTGATATCCAAGATTTCTAGTATTGCTATGCAAATTTACTTAGGCAAATTAAATTAAATCATGAAAGAATATGGCAATCTCTCATATAGAATACATATATAGTGATACATCAGCTAATGAGCAACCCGGCTAACAAAGATATTTTTCACTGTTTTTTGGTCTCAGCAAATAAATTGTGACTCAGCTAACAAACATTTTAGCGGATGTGTATGCTAATCTAATGCAGTCACACTAGGAGCTGTATTTCTAAGCTATTCACCTCAGCCTTTGGTGAGTTTTTGCCCTTTTATAGTGTGCTTTTTGCTAAATTAATAATGAAGATGTAGGCATGATGTTGTGGAATGCAGAAAAATCCATGGTGAAAACAAATAGCAAACTTTCACAGAATAAAAGTTTTTAATATTATTTAAGTTTCAATGTTACTCCAGCATCATCAGATATACAACTGTTATATACTACTACAACAACTATGTACTGTTATATACTACTTGTCTATTCGATGATGGTGGAGTAATACCGAAACTTAAGTAACATTAAAAAATTTTATTCTGTGGAAGTTTGCTATTTTATTTCACCATGAATTACTTTTACTATTTAATACAACTTATCTTTGTGGGCAGCATCCAGAATTATTTAAAAGATTATCTGTGGAGACCTTAGAGAAAAATATTTCAGATAACGAAGATTTCACCTAACGAATGTGATTCCAGAACCTTTGTTATTGTGATTCCAGAACCTTTGCCAAGGTATTACTGTTTACATACATATTCACATAGTCTGAAATTCTGGACCAAAACCATGAGCAGACTCTGTATGGGTAATACTTTTGAATTTCTTCATCCTGGGAAATATCTTCATTTTATACTTCTTTTCTTGAGCCAAGTGTTCACATCTGTTAAGTTACTGTCACTCTTTTGACTAGTAATCTATCTTTTCTCATTTTGCCTAGTATTCTTTGCAATACATTTATTTCTCTTGCCTGTCTTTTCATTTTGATCTTAAGCATTTGGCTTGGTTTCTATTGTGTAAAATATTACATACTGGCCATATTAAGGCAAATAATTTCTACACTGTATCAAAAATTCAATCATGCCAGCTTATAGGTAATTTCATGTTCAAATAAATATGCATTAAAAGTTTTTTAAAACTTGCTGAATTTATCAGCTAAACAGTATAATAAAGATTCCAGGAATCCCCACAATATAATATAATTATTACTATTATCATTGTTTTAAGAACTATCAATATGAAATCAGAATCGAAGAAAAGTTAGTTTTACAACCCTGTTGCACATTGGGAAAATGTGAAGGATCTAATAAATAAAATAAAGAAGATCTCTCAGAATCTGAGAAAAGTTAAGAAACAAAAGACTGAGAAAATATAAAGTAAATGCTTGGGGATTTAATTCAAAGATTGAAAATTATTTTATTTTTAATTGGAGTTCTTATTTTTGTATATATGTTGACTTTTATCCTAAAAATTATGGCATTTAAACATCCCCTTGAGCACTGAGTATGTTCTAATCCATAAACTAAAAAAATTTTGGCAATAGGGAATATATAGTTACAACTTTGGATTAGAGTAAAATGAATACATTAATGCATCTTCTCAAAGAAAATATTTTCAATAAGTACAATTAATCAATAAAGCATCTCATATGTATATACGTACTGATTTTTTTTTCCTTTCCAAAATAAGTGCATTATATACCTTAAAGAAATAGGTAACCCTCCAATAGTTCAGCAGCAAAAATATTTAAGCAATACAAATTTTGATGTCTTGGAAAAATATATTGCTCATAAAAACAAAATGCAAAATTGATTCGACTTAATGTAAGCATATTTGAGTTAATTTTTCTGCTACCCTTACCTGGAAGTTTACGAAGCATTTTCACAGAGGTAACTTGTCTTTTCCACATACATGAAAGTATCCACTCCATTCTCTTGGCTCTCCACAAAGTGTTAAATAGCATCAAGTAAGAAGTCATTTCCTTTGGAGAAAATATCTGTAAAGAGTTTGCAAATTATAAAAATCATTAACTAAGATAATTTGGAATATCAAATAAATTTTAACAAAAATTTACCCTCCTGTTAATATAGTAGAACAGAAAAATGAAACCCAAAGGAAAAATATTTTACCCATGACCCTTTGAAACTAGGAAGTGAAAGATGTTAACTTAAACTTCAGAAAGTAAGTTTAACTGTTAAAAAACCTAGTGTTTTCAAGTGAGCTGATACCCCTCTTTGTAATCAGATGTTAATATTATTTAGGCATATATTTGGTTTTTAGGTATAGTATGATTTCCAAATAGTACACATTGCTTAATGTGATTTCATTTTGTCTTTGGAAAGGACTGGAAATTCATATGATTGTTATCAATCTGAAACAATAATTTCAAACTTTTATATGCCACAAATACTCAAATATAGTTCAAACCCCCATTTCCACTATAAATAAAGGGAATTTTTTCACATATCTCATGAATAGTTCTAGTGTGATGGTCCTTCCCTTTCACCAAGTGGCTCAATATTTTGTTGATGCAACCATATACTATTTGCATAAGGTCTTTCCCGAGGATTCGTAAAATCTTTTCTGTGGTTCTCCCAATGAATGGAATAACAATAAGTGCAGAAGGGTCTGGATTGTATGTCACGTTACACTAGCAGTCCAAGAACTTTTTGGAGGCCCTTTTCAACATCATGCATCTGTTATAACCATTGCTATCAAGGGCATTGAACAGCAACATCATCAATATTATCTCAACACACAAAATGTTAGTATGAATGGTTATAATTTATCTACATTGGCATGTAAAAAGCATCAATGCTGTCATGGTATAAACTGTAAAGACATCAGTAAATTGGATTCAGAGCAACATGAACATGTCTTAGTTTTCCACCATCAAGAATGTGTCACAATCACATCCTTAAGATTTTGTGATGGCAGAGAGCCTATTACAAAGAAGGATTTAAATGGAAAGTTATATAATTTTCAGAAAAAAAATTAATTCTGTGGCATAAAGAGTATTTAGAGTTTCTGAATGTAATTTAGACATTGATAACAAGATTAAAATACAATTTTTACATGTGTAGAATCACGGAGAGCATTTGGAACCTCAAAAAGGAAGGCATGGCAATTTGGAGACTAAACTTTACAAATTTGTTACATACCAGAGGCATAAAGAGTTACCAATATCCACTGAAATTATTCAAGTGAAAGCAATAGCTTGAAATTTTGCAAACCTGGAGACAGAATTTGAAGCAGGTCAATTTGGGTACAAAAGTTCATGACCCATTGAGGATTTTCTCTCGATTAGCAAACTTTAATTTGACAGCAATTCCCACTGAATTATTTTTCCTTAGAGCTTCAAAAATGGGGATATTCTTAAAAATGGGTTCATCTTACATTCATGCAAATACAAAATGAAAATTAGAGTGGTACCCTATATGAGGGCTTCCAAAATATTTAAAATTATATCTTGTACTGTTGTACCTCTTGTCCTTATAAAAGCTAAAGCTAAACTTAAACCAAGCAGTAAAATTTACTACATAATGAATAGAGTTATTACATAATGTAATAAGTTCAATATTACTTGGAACATAATTAAAACACCAAAAAGAGAGAGCTCAAACTACATCCACAAAAATATAAAAATTGTAGGAAATAGTTAATTACAAATTAATTATGAGCTAATCTATCTGTTTAATCAACATTTTACTTCTGAGTATCCAGATGCATACTTTTAGATAGTTTTTTTTTAATTCAACTTAAATTATATTGCCAAACATATTATTATTATAAATTAAGAAAAACTACTAGTACTTACAGCTCCTATTGGTCCATCCACATGATAATTTAAACTGAAAACATCCCATCCTACATCTCCTTGTGCTACCTCTAATTGCTGAACATCTAACCTACTTAATATATCCAAAGACTGATGCTTGACATTAGTAGCACGTACAGCAGATTCCAGTATTCCAGAAATATTGTGATGATATATATTTGAAGCTGGTTTCCTCAACTCAGGCCTGTAATAATATTAAGATTATTTTTTATTATAATACACCAAATGAATGTGAAATACCATTTCCATAATCTTAGGCAAAATTGGATGAACTATAAATTTCCATGTCATTTTGTAAATTCTTAAAACTGGCGGGAAAAAGATTAAAGACACAAGGTAAATGCAAAAAGGATTATATGAAAAAGCTACAGCAGTGAAAACAGAGAGAAAATGAAAAATATGAGTGAGAAAAGAGAGGGTGCCAACCAGAGTGACATGAGGGGACTTATAGGGGCCAATGTTTTTAATGGAGTAGGTTTTAAGGCAGTTTTAAGGTTGTGGTAGATGTGTTGCAAAAGCAAACTTGAAATAGAACAATGACAGTAGTGACCTTTGGCATTCACTTGAACACCTGTATTATACCAAAAAATCAAATTCATTAAAAAGAGCATTAGAGATAACATTTTCAGCAGGGAATATTCAAGGCAAAAAATTGATTAAGGAGAAGCTTGGTTATCAATCCTCTGTCATGTTATGATTATTTCATTAGAGTTTCCCCTTTTCAACTGCAATTATAACTAACGCCACCCTTGGTTATCCACGGCCCACTTTTTAGTACTATCTTTCTCAACCAAGGTTATGCCTATGTGCAGTCTTGCCAACCACTAAGATCATATCAAGTAAGTCACTATTTTAAATGATTCATTCATTGTTAGCCATATTCTTAGATAATGTATGTAAAGTGATGAATAAAATGTTTACATTGAGAATTAGCCCGAATCTTTGGCCATTAATTCTAAAACAATTTTAGAGCAAGACAAATAGAGTGCACTTGGTTCCAAAATTTCAACACAGATGAAAGTGAACCTCAGTTTAACTTTTTCAACAAGGATTTCGGTTATTGTATGAGAGATCACTATCGAAGAGTGGGAGGAAATATTTCTGTCTTCATACAAATGCAAATTATCCCAGTTTAAATAAAGTTGTGCTAATTTTTACTACCGTTTGGCAGAAAATAAAACCTAACCCCAAATTTTCCATTTATGTATGTACTTAGTGGTTTTTCAACTGCAGTTTTGTTAACTGGTGATTTTTTCACGAACATAACTCTCGTGGTTAACAAGGGATACCTGTATTTTATCTTTTAGTCATGCTAATGTACTTGATAGTGGATGAATGAGTCCTATGAGTGCACAATGAACATTCCCAACAAAAAATCAACTCTGCAGCTCAGAAATGTGCACCACTGCAAAAATGCATTAGATGTCACCTGTAATGCTCAGCATTAGTTGACAGCAATCTCAAAAGCACAGAACCTAAAATAATAATTTACTATTGACCATTTTGCATGGTAACCTGAATACTGACAACTGTATGAACAATAACCTTTTAATTCTCAAACTATTACTCAAAACTTTTAACTCTCATGGTACTATTATAGAAACAGTCAAATGCATTTTCTGTAGAATATACTATATATATATATATTACCCTGAACTAAGTTACTTACTCCAAAAGCTCCATTAAGTAGCGAATGAAATCTCCTTGACCGAGAAGTAAAAACTGTCTTAGAGCCAAAAGATGTTCCTGAAAACAGTACTGTTCTTTCATTACTGTTAAAACTCTTAATGACGTTTCCCTATATGCAGTATCCATCATTGCTTGAAGGCCACCACCGCGGTCTTCCATAAATAATGCCTCCACTAAAATAGAAAAGAATTATTTTGTACTATAGGTCCATATAACATATTACAACCTGGATTACATTAGAAATGTCCCAAATTAAAAAAAAAATTCATACTACATAATAGGTATTTCAATATTTGAAGATGACGAACTGAAGTCTTATTCAATTCTATTCATATAAGAAAACTACAGAGATTTGAAATTAAAGCAGGAATTTACCACTACAGAAAAACATCTACTGATTATAAACATACCATTCGTTTTTTCCAAAGCTTGCTTCAATGCCTCCCGGCCTCTTAATGGAGTGTGATCTTCACAAACTTCCCTCAAAAAGTTAATACTTTTTCCGGTAGACAATATCTTTTTTGCCTGTGACATACTTATGAAGGTTGGTAACATGGTTTCCCTAGAATAAAATAAATTTATTTAAACAAAATATATTTTTAAGCAATCATATGTTTATATAACTTCCACATAAGTGATTATTCATATTTAATTAAACCAGAATGCATACTGAAATATTTGTAAGAATTTAAAATAAAAGAGTGTGTGTAAAATCATGGATAATTAAATGAAATATTCTAGTCATTTCATTTAAAAATCCATGCCAAGAGACCAAAAGGGATTATACAAAACTGAGAGAACAAATGCTTTACAATAAAGAATACTTCACATGTTATGTCAACCAAATTTTTTCAGGCCTGTTACTTGTAAATAATAATGTTAGTATATTTATGCGGAAGGTCTTATGCTATAGCACTTGTAATGTCATCACTTGTCAAGACACTAATATTACCCAAAGAAATTGCTTCTAAATTCATATCTACTATTGCTAGAAATATAGTTTCTGGGGAAATAAATTGTAGTTATATTAATTAAATATGAAATATTTAATTTACCTTATGGAGTACTTCTCATGCCAAAGTCTGTCACCTTTCACAGAAGAGTCAGAGGCAATGAAAAATTCCCCGTATGGATCATCAATCTCACCATCCAAAATCCAACGACTCAGCATAATGAAAAGTGGCTTACAGACCTGAAACAATTTCAATAATTTTTTAAATAAAAATTTCAATAAAAATATGAAGTCAAATACCTTTTTTTTAGTTTACTTAAAATTTATTTACCCAGACTTCAATTATTCAAGTTACATTGTTTTCTCACTATAAACAATATAGGGAGATGATTTCTCAAGTACAAAAAACATTAATTAGGAGGAGCAGTGGAATTATTTACTTATGAAGCAAATCCAAATAAAAAGTGTTTTTAATGTAAAAATACTCTCCACTTTACCAGTCGATTACTATAGCAATAAGTATGGATGAATAGAGGTCATCACGCACAAAAAGCCCTTCTCCACTCAAGATACGCCTCTAATAATCCAAATAAACACATTTTTAGGTGTGAAGATGAAAATATATTTGTGATAAATCTACCTCTGAAAGTCATGGTAACCCAGTGAGGAGAGAGTTTGGCTACTGAAGGGGGACCAGGGTTCAAATCCTGGTGACACTAATAGTCCAGTTAATTGGTGAAATTCAGATATTTGCATTTGCAACCGGATGAGAGACATCCTAAGTTATAGGCAGCGATAAATTGAACATGCCTATACACTTTTAAACATTGAAAAAGTGTGCGTTAAGAAATGGTGGGGGTCCAAAGTAGATTAAAACATGTTTTTTTGCTTCTGCAAGCTACAGTATCGTTTTTATAAAGATAAATCCCCAAGTCCTTTTTTTAAAATATTGATAAGACCTACCATTTGAATCACAGTTCGAATAATTTGGTCAATAATTTTATGCGAAAATGCCAAAATACCATCAAAAATAACTGTTTTTTGCAATGTTAATAATTATAGCAAAAAAACTTTTATTATTACTTCAAAAGAAAGCATTTTTAATTCCAAATCAAATGAATATTTGTAAGACTATCAATTAATTTGTTGCTGAGATACCTGAATTTGTTTATCCCAAAGCCCTCAATGTTTATTACTATAACTTTTTTTGGGAGAAATTCCAACTCTTTTAAAGTCGCATTCGTTTGTATAAGACTTGTTTTTTTTTATAGGGTGCTTCGACGGCTATGGTCATTTTGCACCTCTTTAATACATAGAAAAACCCATCTAGACAAATACATCACCCATGCCCTGAGCGGGATTCGAACCCGCGACCTTTGGGTTAGACGGAAAGCAAGCTACCCACCAGACTAACCCGGCCGGCCTGATAATAAGGCTTTATCAAACTTTCATTTAATTTTTTCCACGCAGAATCCCCAATATAGTACTTGTATATGAATTTACGAAGTCTTTTTTTCCTCATAGACTAAAGAATATGGCCAAAACAAAATTTAGGATCATATCTGAAACATTAGCTTTTCTTTTAAAATTTCTCGGGACACATTTTGTCGCTAGTCACTGAACTCTGTTCAATTTTATTCTACTTTCAGCGAGATAAAAGTCCGAAATTGGCCCCTCTTATTCTGAAATAGACATGACGAAGGTTTTAAAACCAAACTCTTTCGTTTCGTTTGAGCTTTCTCCCAGAGTTGGCATCACAAAGTGCAATTCTCTAAAGGCTTTTGTTGTAGTGCTTTCGATATCTGTTCCCCATTTCAAATCTTATCTTATAGTTACTTCAAGGTAATTTCAGTGATTACTTTCTGTCAACGCGTTAACCTTTACTTTTTTTTGAATTTATATATACATATAAATTGAATATTTATATTTATAAATAGCTCCGCCATCTGTTCGGAAACTAACTAGTTATGTTTTTTCAGCATTGATGACCATTTTGTTTCTGTTTTCCAAGTGTTGGAGTGGAGAGGAGGTTTTGAGGTCCAAGAGGATTGGTTGAAAATTTTCGTGGGAAGTGAAGGTGGCCCATGAAAAGGATGGCGTAAGATGGTTCCATTCTCACTCCCATTGCAGCGCCTTAAGTTGGGGATAGAAAAGATTTTTGAAGGTGAAATAGTTCTTTGATAGCACGAAATTGGCTCAATTCCGTAGAGGGTATCTGAGGTGTGTGCGCTGAGCAAGGTAGTGCCGGAGGGAGAATAACCCTTCTCTCTGGGGGGCGGAGGTGTGGATGGATAGCGTCGATATTTGCCATGAATAAATCGGAGGTGCAGGAAATTTCTGCGGACTTCAATCGGAAATCGTTGGAATCTTAAATTAAATAGGTCAAAGATAATATTAATTTTTTTTAAGACCACTAACTGTCCTATGAATGGTAAATGTTAAACCAGGGCTTTTAAAATCCTCCGAATACGAAGATGTAGGAGAACTTACGGGTTATTTCCTATATTCAGGATGGGGATCCAGGATTGCCTACCTTTTACACCTTTGACTGATCATTTAATCAAAATACTTCTAATTAAAAACTTTCTCCCAAAAGTTATCATCTATTTTATTCAGGAGTACTCAGAGAAAACGGGTCGTTGAAGGTTGTAACGGAAGGTAAAATTTTGGGTAAGCGATGTAGGACTAGGGAGAGAATGGGGATTTTATATAGAATAATAGGTGGTGTGAGTTATGCACGTTTATAAACGGATTAAGGTACCAGTTAGAGGAGCAAGTCTAACGTAAAAGTAAACATAACCCTTCCTTAAAAGGTAGATTGCCCTTCAATCAATATTTTATTCCTGAAATGTTTAAACTAATATTAATTTCACAAATAAAATGAATGGATATGATGTGTGTACAAATCCTCTCATCATTTTGAAATATTTAAGCGCTTTAAATTTCCATCTTCTTTTTAGAGATTGTTTTTGAGTTTAGTGACTTTTATGGGTAACCTTAGCGATATATGCTAGATACAAATTGTCATCTGTGATTTCGGCATTCATTATCCTTACTGGTTTAGAAATACCGGGAGAATATTTGGATAAAGAATACTGATATATTCCCATTATTGGCAACCAACATTTTATTGAAGTCATTTTAGAACCCTAATCATCTGTGTAACATAAAAAGACGTATCGAATTTGAAATTTGCTCAAAATTTAAATGTTTCCAACTATCAACTCTGAATGATTTCCTCAGGGAGAGACCTCGGCACGCATGCGAGATTAAGCGGTGGTTCGGATGACGATAAAATTTATGTTCAGTTATGTAATTTGAAATTAGCACACGAGTGCATTTATTTTTAACTTAATTATATTATTCCGTGCATCCAACGAGTTAGAACTTCCTGAATACCCATTCTTTAGAGCCGAATATCCGTTGATAAATTTGAACCGTTAAAAATTAAATGGTGCTGACTTATTATGAGAAAGAGCTGAACGAGTTTTGTAATGCTCGTTTCTCTAGTCGTTGCAATGTCGAAGAGTAAACGACAGGAAAAACTTGAAATGAAATTTGAATAAATGGTACACAGAAGCAATTTGACATCCATATTCTAGTGCATCCTTTTTTATAACATTTGAATTTGTTTCCCGTCAATATTAGTATATTTTAGCCGAATAATTATTACAGACGCCTTCGAGGCTAGATGACTTCACTAGCTACCGTATTAAGTACCCTATATTCGTTGTATTCTCCTCAATTGGGACTCAAATTATTTCCTGTCCGTTGAAATTTTGACCGATTCAATGGACCGTAGCAGTTGGATATTAGGGGGAGTCGAAGACTAAAGTCATTGTGTATGACATGCGTAGTTTAGTGTACCATAGACATATTTTTACCCCATCATAAAAGAATATTAGAATACTATATGCAATGTAAACATTTTTTTTATATTATTAAAATCGTAACTGGGATCACGGAGACATCTTTCAGGGGAGCTTCTTCTTGGCCACTGATAATCTGAATTTAATGATGAATAAATAAAAATATTTTATCCAATATCCTAGGTTCTTTGTAAAAGATTAATCCCGGCTCCTATTATCGTCCCCCAGAAGATATATCCTAGATCGCCTTTCACAAATTACACAATACGGAACACTTAACCTCGGAATGTGGTCTGTCCATCAGAGGAGTGTTACATGCGTAACGTAGTATTCAGATATTCGGCAGGGACCAACTAAAAAGATATTTCACGGTCGTTGAGTCTTTATTGCGATTTCATCCGCTTTCTCGTTAAAGTTAGTATATACCCAGAAAGCAGCACGAAGATGAATCACAAGAAGCGTTTGCAGGGAAGAATATATTATCTGGACGATATGGAGATTCTGAGAAAACCACGAAATAGCTTATGACTCCAGTCGCTGCATATGACGTTACCCTCCATCCCGCGGAGGACCAGAGGAAGGGAAAAAGAAGGCTCCTAATCTGAATGCACTTTACGGAGAACTTGATCTTAATTTCCCTTGACCGTGGTGAAATGAAACAACGCAGCCACGGGCATGGTAACTGCAGTAAACTGGCGATAAGAGGACAAATTTCTATAAAAATTAATGGTGTTCTAAAGGATTTTTAGTGAAAAATTTAGCTCACTTTATTAGTTTCCACCGTTGATAAGGAAGAATATAGGACATTATTGTTTCTAAAAGGTTCACAACAAGTATGTGGAAACCAGATTTTGCCATAAAATCTTTAAAACGGGGTTTGAAAACTATCATATCGTATATGTGGTATGTATGTACATATAAAATGATTTGCAAACATACACATATGGAAAAAGATGAATGTATAATATCATAATTCAATTAATTATTTCTGTGAAATTGAATTTCCAATTTCAGAGAGAAAAAGTTTATTCTAGGGATTTTTGCAATGTTGTCAATATTTGATTATATTATATTTGATTATTATTTATTTGATTCGTATTTACGAAGAGAAAGCAAACTCTTCTACTTATCCATGTTTATATTTACTATTAATGATTGCATTAGATTCACTAAGAGTGTAAATATATTAATTTGTTTACCTTCTCCTTGTTCCTTTTAAATACTGGAAAAGGAATAGATTCCAGCGGTATTAAAAAAAACATTAGGCCATCTAAATACTTCTCAATAAATAACTTCAGTAAACAATTGAACGAAGAGCAAAGTTTGCATTAATATGGAGAAGTCCCTCACAAATTTATTTACCAAAATATAACCGATGAGATATATTCCTTAGATGTAACATTTTTAAAGGAAAAAATCCCATAGAACGTTTCACTTTCTATGGCTCCTGAACCGATTTTCTATCGATTAGAAAATTCTTCAGAGAGATATGTTAAAAACCTTCCATCTTACAACGCTGTGAATGAGCGTATGAATTAGGGCTGATTTGTAAGAAAACTATGAAATTATTCAGTTATTTTATAATATATCAACCTTCATCATCATCAGTACTTCAATCCGAAGATTGGTTGACTGCAGCCCTCCATCCTTTCCTATCAAGTGCTAGCTCTC
>WURS02262502.1:0-19174 GCA_011762765.2 Rhinocypha anisoptera | reverse complement strand
AACTAAATTAAAAATTCTAAATCCAGTAGCGCCATTTAGCGTGTTCAAAATAAAGATGTCCAAACCTTTAAAGTCGATCCAATTGAGTCCATTCCACTGAGACAAATCTGGAACTGTTTTCAATTTGTTATCAGCAATGTTGAGATAGATCAACTGTCCATTCAGATTATCCAAAGTTTGTGGATGAATTTGGGCAATTTGATTTCCAGCCAAATCGATTGCTTTGAGGTGAGACAGATTGGAAAACACGTTTGCTTCAAGTGAGGTGATTGAATTGTTAGCCAGGGTTAAACTGGATAATTGTTGCAGGGGAGACAAGTCGGCTTGTTTCAAAGTGTGGATTTGGTTTTTGCCAAGTTCAAGAAACTGTGATAGTTTGAGATAAAACATATTGCAGATAACAAATAATAACAGTGAAAAAATTTCATACCGCAAGTGACTTAAGACGACTCAAAGCCTCAGTTGGCACTTGTTTAAGTTGATTTCCAACGAAAAAAATCTGTGACAGGTTTGTACCAACCAAAGAGTCAGGATGAATCTCTTCAAGTTGGTTATCAGACAATACAAGATTTCGTAGGGATTTCATGCCATCTAGTGCGTTTGCTTTGAGTGAGGTAAGCAAGTTTTGAGTGAGACTCAAGTGAACTAAACCTGGAATTCGTTTCAATGCTTTCGGAATCTACAAATTTTAAATCAAATAAAAACTTGTTTAATTAAAAGTTAATTTAATAATAATGAAAAAACTAAACTTGAAAAAATAATTAACAGATTTTAACATTTTCTTTGGGTTTCTATCTTTTTTTCTCTTTTTACCTGAGTAAGTTTGTTTTTGGACAAGTCGATCCATTCTGTGTTCTTCAATCCGGAAAAAGCGGAATCTTCTACTTCTGTAATATTACACTCGGTAATAATGAGATAGTTCACGCGTAGACCATTGAGGAGATTGGCAGGAAACTTGGGCAAGTCAAGATTGAGCAGTCGTAGAAATACAATCGGCTGGTCATATTCCTTTAAGTTTCGCATAGCTTCACCAAGTTTCTCCACTTGAGTATCTATAGTTATTATATGTAATATAAAATTGCATAAATAAAAATTTATAAAAGAAGATGTTTAATTGTTTAAAAAATAAAAGCACCATAACAATCAAAATCTAAGAGTATTAAGGAAATTATTGGATTAAAAATTATAAAAATTGTATATTTAGTTATTTGTTTAAAAATGACTAAGTATTATTAAACTGCTATCTGAGAACCCGAATTTTAGAATTTTAGTAAGACTTTTTTATAAACAAATTACTGAATATGCAATTTTAAATATTTTAAAATTTTTATGTTGAACTCTAGAAAATATATTGAGTTCTAAGCGTATACTTTTATTTACTGTATATCTATAAAACTCTCACTTTGACACTTAATGCTGATGCCAACCAAAATTTTCTGACAAGTGCAGGCTTCTGCAAGAAGATTACGTGACGGACATTGAGGCGAAGCGATTTCTTCGGTTAGAATGGTTCTAAGAAACAAATTGAAAAGAAGTAGTCCAAAATGGTAACGCATTTTAGTTTGAAAACACACACACAAGTTAAGCTATTATATTAAATATTATTCGCACTTCCCACATATATAACTCGGTCTCTGGTAGTAGACAAAGTCTGCATAAATATCATCATCACCATCGACGCTATCATACCTCATTTTGAATTATCTTCGAAAACAAGTTTATCGCGGGGTTTTTGGGTTGTGGTACAAGGATTTTTGTATTATTTTGGGTATTTCCGGTAAATTTAATTTAAATAATTATCTCGACCAATAGATGGCGTTGTTTATTTTATGGAGCACAGAGCTGTCAGCTGGCAGCTGGGTCCGGGTGAAAATTGCTTTAAAGCACAGTGAAAGTTAATTAGATTCTCTAGTTCGCCGCTAGGTGGCGACCAGTCTATGGAAGTTAACAATTAAAAATTTTCACCCGAACCCCCGTTAACAGCTGTTATAAATAGCGATATTATCGCCATCTGTTGGCAAAGAACAATACCATGTTTAACGTATTTTCGGCCCATGATTAATGAAACCGATTTGAATGGTTAGGGTTAGATAGAGTTTTGTCCAAGGAAAAACTTTTGTACAGGAAGTTTTCACAGAAGTGGCTAGTTTCCGTTATTTTGAGGTTTTAAGGTAAAAATCGTTTTTATTCATTTTAAAGCCATTTTTGAACAGAATTGAAAAAAACTTATATGAATCAAAATAAACAACTAAACTGTATAGATTGAAATCATAAGATTGATAAAAAATCAATTCAATGAGTAATACCAAGCGGCCAAAGTTGAAATTAAAAAAATATTTTTTTCCAAACATTGGCCAAAAAGTAATATATGGGACGAAATGCAACAAATAAACGTAGTTAAATCTTAAAGTTAGATTAATTTTGTATTGGCATAAATAAAGATTTGCTTTTAAAAGATTTCAGAAATGTGCCAAAAAAGCAAATCAATAAAAACAGTCACATTTTCATTAAATTGAAGAAATCAGCCATATATAAAAAATACTCAACATAAAAATTAACAAAAATAATATAATTACAATCTATAGTTATTACTTTAAAAAGGGGTCAAGTTTGGTTAATTAATATTGTTTCATTAAAAAATGAGAACAAGATTTGTAGATGAACTTTTTCAAACCGACCAAAAAAGGCGGGTACGAGTCAGCTGAGCCACAAACACAAGCTCTGTCCACAAATTAGGTATACCAGGTGTACGTACACGCTCAACGGCCAACCTAATGGGAACGAGTGTAAACAAACGGATATATTCACTTTTTAAGTGAAAAATATCCCATGCAACTAACCTAATTGTTCAAAAAATAATTGAAATTGTTCAATATTGTTCAGTTTATGTTCAGTTATGAATTAAACATAAAATCAAAACCAAATAACTAGGTTATTCAAGCTCGCATTTTCATAGTCCAACTGCAAATCGGACATTCGGACATTAACTTACTAGTAAAAGCTTCATAGAACGATTATGATTGTTTTTAATTATCTTATATTTTATATATGTTAGAGGTGGCATTGATCAAGACAAGAGAGTGTAATAATAGAAGGGTATATTTAATGGGTGTGAAGGGTGTGATCAAGTATTCAGAGAAGGTTATAACATAATTTATTGTTTTATTAGGTTATAATATATTGTTGAGTACTAATTAAGTTACTTTAAAACTACAACATTCCCCCCTCTGAATTCAAGATCTACACCAGTTCAAAAAGAACTATATTTTCAGTTTCACATGTTTGCGATGAACTAGGAGGGATTTCACTACAGAAACTGATGGTCGTTCATCGTCACGGTTAGCCATAGATGACGAATGCTCTGAAGCTTGTCTCATGTACACAGTCTTGAACTTGACGTGCTTTTGGTGAACAAAGCCTAACAAGACTGGGAAGACAGCACATCCTACTGGATAGATTCCTTTATGTAAACTCGACATGGCATCCACAGTTGACTCTTCATATGGCAATCCACTCAGCTCAGTAGTGCCACAAACTATGGCTTTGGATTCGCTTGCCACATGACTGCCTGTCGACTTCCCAACAACGACTGGTATAGTCTGATCCTTGCTGCGATTCATCGACACTGCGGTTGCCAGACCACATGATTCTTCGGGACATTTGTCAGTGAAATCGCTCGACACTTCAAGGGAATTGTCTGTGAGTTGATTGCTCGATACCTCTGCACATCCGTCTGCGAGACCACTCGATTCTTCTGGACATCCATCATCGATACTGCTCAATGCCTCTGGACATCCGTCTGCAAGACCACTCGATACTTTGGGACATTCGTCTTCGAGACTGCTAGGTACCACGGAACATCCGTTATCGAAACTATTCGATACTACGGGAAATCGGTCTGCGAGATCACTCGATTTCTTGAAATGCTTCCTCTCATGACTCCTGTTCTTGCGACCACTTGACTCCGCTCGATTCTCTGTCAGCATCAAACGCGAATTTGTCTTCGACCTTGTCTCCACAGTGCCACACGGAGAGTTCCCAGAGATGAGTCGACTCATCACTTCACTCGTAGATTCTGACCGGGAGTTCTTGGTGATAACTGGACTCGTCATCCCACTCACTGATACCAAACTTGAGATCTTGGTAAAGACTTTCCTTGCTACCTCACTCGCAGATACCGAACGCGAGATCTCGGTACTAACTGGTCTTGTCACCTCACTCTCTGGTGCCAAACTAGAGTTCCAAAAGATGACTGGTCGTATCACCTCACTCTCAGGTGTCAAACTAGAGTTCCAAAAAGTGACTGGTCGTATCACGTCACGCTCTGGTGCCAAACTCGAATTCCAAAAGGTGATTGTTGGTATCACCTTATCCTCGGACACTGAAACGTCTTGACTTGGGCCTCCAACTTGGTGAGATACACTTGAATCGTCTCGGTTTCCTTCCACGGGTTTCTGAACCAACACCATATCACCTGGACCTCCGTCTGGCTTGCACATCTTGCTACAGTCGGCCCTGTCTCGATTACCATCTTCAGGTCGACTAGTCAGCACGGAATTATCTCGATTTCCGTCTACAGGCTGCTTGCCATCCACGTGCATAGAGCACTCTCCTGAAGAGTAAACAAACTTCTCGACAGCCGGACCGTCCGCCAACTTGTCCTTGCTCACAGATCTGGTGTCACCCGAAGGCTTAACACTACTCGAGATCCGATTCATCACCGCTCGCATGAATGGCTTCGAATCCTCAAACCAATCCATGTTCTTGCCAACACTGAAAGAGTCTCTGTGCTCGTACATTCGACCATCTAAGACTACCAATTCAAGCATCAAACACCGAAGTGTTTCTGGATCTCGAACGCCCTTCTGGTCGATGTCCCACCGGCGACATTCTTCAGTGATTAGCCCCTTTATCACAATTCGTCTTTGCTTGATCTCCTCAGCACTCAAACTGAGCGCATAAGTCTCATAATCTGTTAGAGGTGGCATTGATCAAGACAAGAGACTGTAATACTCTTGATATACTCCTTATACTCTCCTTGTTCTCTATATACCCTTCTAGTATTACGGTCTCTTGTCTTGATCAATGCCACCTCTAACAATATAGTTTAGAGATTTTCAGAAAGCATTCTTATTTAATCTGAATGTACCAGAAAACTTTCTCGGTAACTTAAGAAAATCAGAATAATTTTATGGTTTAATCACAATCATTCCAACATAAACTTATCTCTTTCTGTCCCCCAATAATCTAACATAACTTAACCTATCTTTTGTCTCCTAATAATCTAACATAACTTAAACTCTTTTTCTCTTCTCCAATAATCTAACCTCTCTCTCTCTCTCTCTCTCTCTCTCTCTCTCTCTCTCTCTCTTTCTTTCTATATTTCTTTCTGTAACCAAATAACCTAACTTTAATAATAACCTACTTTAATAACCCGAATAAAAGATTTTTACAATAAAACCTCAAAATAACGGAAACTACAGTATTCCCTCATACTTTCGCTTTTCAATAGTTTCACATGTCATATGTGAAATGCGCCCAAGCAATGTCAAAGCACTGTGAGAGTTAACATGCTGGTTGAACTATGGAAGGCTGCTCAGCAACGCCGCATAGCTTTCCTTACTCCGCCCATTTTCTCGTGTACCTTTCACAGTCCTTTGATGATTTCGACACTCACTCTCGGGAAGTAAGAGGGTATACTGTAGTCACTTTTGTGAAAACTTCCTGTACTAAAGTTTTTCATTGGAAAAAACTTTATATAACCCTAAATTTTCATCCAAATCAGTTTCATGGGCCGAAAATATGTAAAACACGGTATTGTTCTTTAGAACATCTCAAACAAAACTTGAGAAACTTTTCATAATGTTTGCATAAATAGATTTGTAAACAGAACTTAAATGTGATTTATTAAACATGTAAGGTTTTAAAGGTTGAAAACTTTTAAACTCTATTAATCAATGTTTTTTAGAACAAAAATGCTCACTTAGTTTGGAGGAGGTTTAAAATTATTATATATTTTTGCCATGTGACCATCTCTTTGATCTATTCCATTTCTGATTCAACTAGAGTGTGAAATGTGTTGAATTGCTGATTGAACAAGATTGATATTCTCGGTGAGCACGTGTCGGTAGATGTCGAAGAGATCACGATCGGTGATGTTTCCTCTCAACACCTCCACCACTCGACTTAGACCAGATTCTAGGCTGTTGAGGTGAAGTCGCACCGAGTGATAATGACTCAACACCAGTTGAGCTGCCTCGTTGAGTTTGACCGACTCGACAATCAACTGTGCCACTTGTTGTCTGTCTTCATGATTCAACTCACCTCTCCTCTTGTTATTGTTGTTGCTGTCTTTGTGAAGTAGAACGTGTTTGAGTGTGTCCATGTGCTCAACCAATTGGAGGGTTGACTCCACAATACTTTGGTTGTGGTTGAGTTGCTTATAGATCTCCCCAACCAGTGTTTGAATAGTGTTCCACTCTGCACTGATCACACTGGACTTACGTGCTATTTCAATCTCCACCTTTCGACATAGATCAATCAACTCGGTTGCATGGGCTAATTGTTTCTCCGTTTCTTCATTGTCGTGATCATGTTTAAACCCATCGATTCCTTTAAGACGTAAAAGACGTTAAAAATAAATTATCAATTAATTAAATAAAAAATACCAGAGAAAGCTAAGTCAAAGACAACAACTACGACAAATATCAAATAACTTTGCATTTTGGCAAATAACACTATTTTGGGCCAATTATCATCATCATACGAGCTTATATAAGCTTTATTTCTTTTTTGTGTATTTTTAGATAAAATACTTAATGCTATTGATTAGATTTTGCTAAGTACTACTCACTTCAAAGTGTTACTGCACTTAGAAAAGTAGAAAAACATGCCAATTAAAAAAATTAAAATTTTATTATGCAAAGTTGCTTAAAAAAGTGAAAAATTAGATAGTGTTCAATTTGTGCATTACACTTTTTACATGGTGAAAATAAAACCATGAAGCAAAAACCATCTCGCGAAAACTTTCTCTTATTGTCAATCAGTCAAGAAACAGTTCTATTTTACAATGCATACCTTATTTTTCTTTAATAACTTTTCAAAGTCATTCAAAATGTCATCCAAAAAGGTAGCATTGTAAGTTGCTGTTGAGGTGAAAATAGCCTATTATCACTCCGCTGTCTTATAAGACATACAGGCAACACTCAAGAAACAGCCAAAAATGTTCTCTACCTTCGCAGTACAAAGTAGTCTTTTTTGAAATGTGGTCAGAGATAACGCCTGCGCCTGCTCTATGGCAATTTATAATGGAGGTCTTTTCTTGAGCAAGTCGATTGTTGAGTGTTGCCTGTATAAACCTGTCAAAAGACCACACACTTCACCATTTGTCTTTGTCAATGTGCCTGCGTGCACGCTCTCTCTCTCTCTCTCTCTCACACATCATTTTATTATTTATCTGGTGCTTTTATTCAATCGCTTTTATTATTAAGTTTAACTACAAAAGTTACATACACTTGAAGGATTTGCTTTATTAATACACTTTCAATTTGTCTGTTAGATTTTTAAAATTCTGACACTATTGCTTATAATAAAAAGCTAAAAGTGGCAAAGTAGCTCGGTACATTTGGTTAAATTAACCGTTAAAACAACGCGCAAGTGTATCGATTATATTTCAAAACTATAAATGTAAAACTTGCTTGAAAATAATGTGCTTTATGACATTTTATGCCATATAAAATTTTGTCTCTCGATTGAAACATTATCTATTTGATAAAAAGTGAAAAATATATCTCGACAAACTTCCCCATAAGTAGTTTCAAGACTTTAACCGTACTGGTCAAGTTGATGAAAGCTATTTTTTTAAACTAGCAAAAATGTTGCGTGATTTATGGAAGCGTTATTGGATAATCGAAATTGGTTCAGCTTTTGATAATCTCGCTACACTTAGTTCCCACACTTGGGTTTTGCCACCAGAACAAATTGAAACATGGCTCGACTCAAATCAACGAGATCCATTGCTTCCAGTAGCGAGTGGACAAGCTCGACTTTACCTACTTAATTTATTGCTAGGTGCTCACACAGTTCGACTTGTACTCTACGTTGTTCTCTATGCTTTGGTGTTTGAAAGCCGCGGTGTGGGCAAGCCCCGACTGCCATTCTACCTTGGCGACGCCTTTCAATTGATGTCTAGTTATGCCTTTTATATGAACATTGCCGCGGCAGAGTCTAGTTTTTACTGTTGGCTCACCTCAATGCGTTTTCACCTCGGTCAACTTCTCCGACAGAAGAATCAGCTACGTTGGTATCGAATTTTGCTCTATATTGATGCAATCATTCGACTAGATTATCACACTAGTCGCTTAACCGTGAAGTTACTCCAAAATGTCACTCGAAACCAATATCAATGTTACCAGAACAAGTTCCGACGCGTTCTACGAATTCGCACTTTCTGCCTTCGAGTCAATCACTTGACCATTGTGATCTTCTTCACTGCAATATTCTATCCAGTTTTGGCTCATCCCGAATGGAATCACTCAATTCCACTGGCAATTGTGATTGACCTAACCTACCAGTTGTGGTACTACTACTGGTTTGCAGTGATTATCAGCGTACAAACCAGTCTCTATCTCAACTCGACCTTTGCCACCATGCTGCTCAAGTCAATGGAGGAGCGATTCAGGAGACGAGTGATTCACGAACGACAAGTCCTCCGGGTGGTGCATCTCTTTGACCAATCACTGCAGTTGGTGTCCGAGGTGAATCGTTTTTGGCGCATCCCACTTAGCGATTACTACTTCTTACTAATACCTTCGGGAATGACCGCATTCTATGTGCTGCTCTTCGTGCCAATCGAGCCACTGTTCTTTATCGTGGTGACCAACGCGGTGTTGATGACCGCCAGCACAATGCACCTCAACAACTGGGTGGCGGCTAGTGTGCGGCGTAATGTCTTTCAACTCTACCGTACCATCTACCACCGTGGCATCATCCTGGCACCTAACCTATCTCTCAACACTAAACTTAAGGTACACACAAGTCAATAAGAATTTGTAAAGTTTGTAATTTTAGTTAATTAAGTTAATTAAAGTTTTGGGTTTTCACTGATATAGAATTCACAAAATTGCGTTTTCTTATTGTGAAAACCGACCCAAGTTAAACTAGAACTGAATGACTTGCTGAAAGGCAGAAATATAATTTTGGTTTCAAATTATTCTTGATATTTTATTCTAGTACATCTTTTTTTCGGGAGCGTGGGTTCAAATCTGCCACCTCTGTCACCATGTAAGCAGTCACCAAGCGTAACACACAGAAAAAAATTGTGTTTTTTTGTCGTCAATGAGCTATATATACAGGAGCCGGTCGTCTTGACCGGTGAGTCATACACAACAAGTATTACTCCCTCAAGTAAAAATTTTAATTAAAATTTTAGAACATCATTTCCCATTTATATTAGAGTTGCTTTCACGAAATTTCATTTAGCCACTTTAGTAATAGTTTTACCTGACAGTGTTAACAGAAAAATTAACACTAACTTCTACAATCGTTACCAGGTTTTCAACATGACGCAAATCATTGTCTCCAAATCATGCAAGTTTGGAGTGCAGATTGGTGTACTCGGTATTGCTACTCAGCGGGTCACCATTTTGGTAAAGTCGCAAAAAACTTAATATACTTTTTAAAACTTTATTTCTGTTTATATTTTTAAATCTAGATAATATTTGTCATGGCACGATTCTTTATGTTTCTCACCAACATATCTCAACTAATTCAAGATTAATGTAATTTTTATAATGTACTTTTTGCACGTCATTCTCAAAGTTTACCACTTTTTACTTATTCTTGCCAGTTAAATCTGCTAACTCAAAACTTTTTAATGTCTGTAATTTAATCTTAAATTTATATAAGCAATGGTTTTGAAAAATAAAAAAAAACTTAAGAAAAGAATTGTACTAAGTACGTGATAAATTTTCAAGTTCATTTGATATGTGTTGGTGGTGTAGGAAAAATGTGGTCAACGTGTCGACGGGTGGGTTTGTGGTTTTGGCGTCCCCCAAGTACCGCATTTGACACACTAGACTCGCTCACAGCCTCCACATGGCATCTTGCACCATCTCATCTGGATTCCTGGGTTGACTCGGACCAGAAAGGTCCACTTCTTCCGGAACCCGTCAACCCTCAAAATCTCTACCTGTTCAACTCATTGCTTGCTTGCTATTTTTTGCGACTCGCAATTTACGCTGGCATCTACCATCTTTATGAGGATCGAGGATCTAAGCAACTGAGGCTTCCCTACTACTGGGGCGATATATTTCAATTGCTCACCGAACATGCGTTCTACATCAACATGGGTGCATCTTTGTCGGCACTGTACTGCTTCATCACTTCCACTAGGTTTCATCTACAAAAACTCTTAGTCAAGAGGATAAAGTCGCTCAGTTGGTTTCGTATTTTAATTTATATTGAGGCAACCATGCGTCTCAACTACCGGACAAGTTACTATTCTTTTAAACTTCTTCACGCGGTCTCTCGTAACCAATACAAACGATACGGAGCAAAGTTTCAGCGAGCATTAACACTTCGTGTGTTGTGCATCAAGTGTCACTTTATTGCACTGTTTCTTTTCTTTATGGCAGTAATGTGTCGCGTATTAAGTCATCCCGAGTGGGGCCACTCTATTCTATTTACCATTGTGATGAATATTGCGTGCCAAGTTTGGTTTTTTCACTGGTTCCGCGTAATTCTCAGCGTTCAAGTACTTCTCTATCTAAACTCGACTTTCACCACAACGCTACTTGAGTCAATCGAAGAGCGTTTGAGTCGGGTGACTAGTGACATTGGCATTCTTCGTTTGATGCATCACTTCAACCAGACAATTCATCTGATGGCACAAGTGAACCGCTTTTGGCAGGGTCCCCTCCGCGACTACTGTCTCTTGATGACACCCTCGCTCATGATTGCAATACACGTTTTGCTATTCATCCCAACCGATCCCATCTTCTACAACACACTGGTCTATGTAGTGTGCATGTGTATGCTCACCTTGCATCTTAACAACTGGATAGCTGCGGGTGTGCGAACCACTGGACAACGACTTTACCGAGCTATCTACCACCGTGGCATCATTATGTCTCCCAACTTAACCTTGTCCACCAAATTCAAAGTAGTACTACCTCAACTCATTAGAATGGAATTATCTAATTTTCTTGCTTTTGAAGATTATCAATTTGACACAGATAATCTCTTCCACGTGGGGACAGTTTGGCGTACAAATTGGAGTTCTCGGTGTAGCTAATCAGAAAGTTACTTTTGTGGTAAAAGCAACCATCAAATTTAGAAATTCTAAAGTAATTTTGTTTAATTTTGGTACAAACTAGGTACTTTTCTTAATGGTACGGTTCTTTATGTTTCTGATCAAGATTACTCAAACTAACCTCGACATAAGTGAGACAATGCTGGCAGTTGGCGACCGGATTTATACCAAAGCTTCGGGTGCACAAAGTATAGGTAGAGCAATAAAACAACAACACTTGTAGACAATAATTGACTATGTTATTTCGGTCTATACTTTTTTGTTTTATTTTGTTCTTAGAAAACTTCTGTTATATTAAATTGAAATTTAATGTAGACTTTTAATTACTGTTCTTACTATCTTCAATATATAATTTGTTAAGTTTACGTACATAATACAACAGCTAAGAATACTCAAATATTCAATATTTATAATTTTGCGGAATTATCGGTTTTACTTGAGGATTAAAAATGCTGATATTGATTTTCCATACTCTTGTTTTGACAAGTTGCACGTTTCAAAATTGAAATAAAAATAAAGCCATAAAAATTATCCGTGTTTTTATTGTTCATAATAATCAATTTGTTTGTTTTGAATAAAACAAATTTTAAATAATGAAGAACCATTTGACAATTCTTGATCAAGATAAGATGAAAGCTCTGCAATCTCTTTGGCAACAATATTGGACTATAGATTCAACGCTTGATGGTTTGGAGGCCATCACTGCCTCTACGTGGACACTGCCTACCAAACGCTTTCATCAATGGATCAAGTCGAATCAGCGATCTACACCTTTACCGTGCTGCTACAAGTCAATTCGACTCTACATTATCAATCTACTGCTCATTCTTCAATTCATTCGTTTATTTTCATTTGTGCTACTATTCCATCGTTTCGGAAATGGAGTGGGACACGAACTACACTTTCCGTACTATTTCGGCGATGCTTTGCAATATCTCTTTAGCGAGCCCTTCTACATCAACCTTGCGGCAGCTCAAACAACCTTCTACTGCATTCTCACAACCTCACGCTTTCATCTCGATCGACTTCTGGTAGGAAGGCAGAGAAATTTGAGGTGGTTCCCAGTGCTGCTCGACATCGAGTCTATCACCAAACTCGACTACCAAACGTGTGGTGCTCGATTCAAACTTCTACGTTCGACGTCATCTCCACTCTATGAACGATACCGGAGAAAGTTCAAACGTGCTCTACAAGTTAGAACACTATTCGTCCGAGTAAGCCACGTTTCTAGTCTCTTCATGTTTATTGCAATCACTTACGGTATGCCGAATTGTATCACCAAATTTTATTTGCCATCGCAGTGGCTTTATTTTACCAATTTTGGTACTATTGGATCTTTCGGTGCATTCTCAGCGTGCAGATCATTCTCTACCTAAACTCAACGCTTGCCATCATGTTACTCGACTCAGTGCGAGAGTTGGAAAAAGTAATGTTCTGTGACAGAGGTGTACTGAATGCTACGCATCTCTTTGATCAAACCTACCAGGTGATTAGCGATGTGAATCGCTTTTGGCGTCGTCCACTGTGCGACTACTACTTTCTGCTCATTCCAGCTCTCATGACCTCAATCTACGTGGTTCTCTTTGTACCGTGCAATCCTTTTCTGATTGCATTGATCGTTTACTCGGTATCTATGGCTCTGCTCACAATGCATCTCAACAACTGGGTGGCTGCACGAGTGCGCATCACTGCTCTACGACTCTACCGTAGTATCTATCACAAGAAAATAATTGTAACATCGAACCTGTCTTTGAGATCAATATTCAAAGTATGTTAACTAAAATCGAATTACCCTCCCCCACCTAAGGAAGTAATGACCCAAATTTGGGCTCATTTGAACCCGAATCAATTGGGCTCAATTGGTTTCGGTTCGGACTTCGGTTTCGGGCTCATAAAATTTTAAGACTATGAGCCCGAAACCTGATAATCCGAAATAAATAATTTATTTTAAAAATCAGATTAAGAATGGATATGAATGACGTATATTTGATTAATTTGATTGTTTTTAAAGCTAATTAACATGAAAACAGTCATTACTTCTACTGGACGTAAGTTTGGCATTCAAATTGGTCCACTTGGCATTGCCAATCAGAAGGTTACATTTTTGGTAAGTCAGATATTTGTTATTTAAATAAGTCAATTAAATAAAACACTTTATCTTTTACATCTGTATAGATTCTGTTTTTCATGGCTCGTGTCTTTATGTTTTTATTCAAAATATCAACACATCTTCGATGAGAGTTTGGCACACTTAGGTTTTTTCTGCAGTCAATTGAAGATTTCAAGATAAAATAAAATAAAAATTTAATATTCTTGTTTTGACTTAAAATAAAAATATATTTTTATTTGCTCACTTCATGCATTTATGTATGAGAAATTTGATCAATCGTGTTTACAAATTTTTGTTTTTTAGAACCATGTCAGTCATGCGACTGCCCAATTAATCAAAAGATAGCAGTGCAACTAGTTAATTGCACTTTGCATTGTATATTATATTTTGTCTTGTATATAGTTTGAATAATTCTTATAGTAAAAAAGATTCTTTCTCATTATTTGTTCTTTATAAACTGTGTTTTGCTTTCTGTTTTTTGTCTGTCTGGATTTTAACTACTTTAAGGTTACACGTCTACGTAGTATACTACAACTCGTATAATCGTATAATCTTTGCTTTATTTTTCGTGTTTTTTTGTCAGTTGACTAATGTACTTTAATGTGTTAAATGCCTTACTGTTAAGACTCCGTCAGTTTTTAGTTTTTCATATAACTTTTGGATTCTGGGGTCATTTCGCTGACCCAAGGATACGCATGCGTAAGTTTCTCGTGCCGCACGTCGCTTAACTGATGCATGCTCACTAGTTGTCTTCACAGCGAAAAAGTGCTAATTTGTGCTGCCATCTATCGTCTAGTTTGACAATATCAAAGCATTGTCAAAGGCGGCCGAGAGGCAGAGACAACTTGACATAGGCCTAAGAAAACCAGAATATCTCAAACCTGGTTTACTCAATTTCTATGATTTAAATTTTAATGTAAACTAGATAAAATTTTAGGTAAGGTCAAGAAAGGGCAAGTCTATCATTTTAATCCAAGTATTTTTTAAAAATTAATTTAACCAAAGTGACCCCAGAATCTGTTCCAGTGTTAATAGAAGAACTGTTAATTAAAGTATGACAAATGAAATCCTAGTAAATTATTTAACAAAGTATAAAATGTGATTCCATTGTTCCCCATGGTTTCCTAGTGTTTATTTTGCACCAAACAAAACTAATAGAAACAAGTTTTGCTAAATTTCTGTTTAAAAACTAATTTCATAAAAGCTAAGAGCTATTTTTAAAAATAATTTATTTCTTCACCTGTGTTTGTCTTTCGCGGATTGTTTGCAGTTCACTTTTGCAAATGAATTAGCCAACATTATGTTTTATAAAATCATAAGTTAAAATATAAATTATATTTTTTCCCGTAAAACTCCTAACGTTGAAGATTATAAAAGAGCAAAGTATTTTTTAAAAAGAATAATAACTAGTGGTTTGAGACGCGAGAAAACGATGAAGAGAATGCAAATTGTCTGGCAGCGTTACTTGTCTGCAGGTTCGGTGATGGAAAACCTCGCCTCTATCACTGCCTCCACCTGGACCTTGCCACCCGAAAACCTAAGCCACTGGATCAACTCTGACCAAAAGTCAATCCCTCTACCATGCTGCCACAAACCGTTCAAACTCTATCTCTTGAGCTTACTGTTAGCTTTTCAATGGCTTCGATTAATCATGTTCGTGTTGCTCTACCATCGCTACGAGAATGCAGATCGTGGGCAACTACGCTTTCCGTACTACTTCGGCGATGCCTATCAATTGCTATTCACCGAGCCACTCTACTTCAACATTGCGGCAGCATTTGCCGGATTCTACTGCTTTCTCACCACCACTCGCTTTCATCTCGATCGACTTCTGGTGGATGGGAAGCGCAACTTGCGGTGGTATCGAGTGTTGCTCTACATCAACTCCATCACTCACCTTGACCACCAAACATGTCGTGCTCAATACAAACTGTTAAGAGGTATTCCGACATCGCTTTACAAGCGAAGCCAAGCTAAGTTTATCCGTGCACTACAAATTCGAGCTCTTTTTATTCAAGGAAGTCACGTTTTCTGCTTACTTCTTTTTTTCACAATTATCTACAAAGGACTTAAATGGAATCATCCAATTTTATTTACAATTGTGGTAGCATCTTTGTATCTATTCTGGTACGACTGGATTTTTCAAAGCGTTCTCAGCGTGCAGATAATTCTCTACCTGAACTCCACGTTTATTACTATGTTACTCGATTCAATACACGCATTTGAAAAAGTTATGTTTTGCAACAAAGGTGTGCTGTACAGCATGCACCTATTTGCTCAAACTCTGGAAATGCTTAACGATGTGAATCGTTTTTGGAGTCGTCCACTGTGTGACTACTTCTTCCTGCTCATTCCTGCCATCATGACTTCAATCTATGTGGTTCTCTTTGTGTCCAACAATTTCTTTCTCAACTTGGTGATCATCAACTCCATTCTGATGGCTAGTTTCACAATGCATCTCAACAATTGGGTGGGTGCACGAGTACGCATCACTGCCCAAAAGCTCTACAAATGCGTCTACCATCGAAGAATAATCATGTCGCAAGAATTGTCTTTTTCGGTGGCATTTAAAGTAAATTATTTTCTTGTTTAACTAGTATTAAAATTATAATAGGTTTGGGCAGACTGGACGTCTAGTTATATTGATCAGTAGATGGCGCTGTCTAATTCTTGCGCAGTATGAGTAATTACTAGTCCTTGATTACTCATAATGCTGTAAGCCAACGGCAAAGCAATGCTTGCTGCCGTTTAGTTTATGGGAGAAAATAAAATTATGAGTATTAAAAAATTACTCCAGCATTTATTAATTACAGCTGCATTAATTAGCAGTTCATCTTTTGCAAAAGAGTGATTCTGAAATGTTCATGCCAAAATTAATTTGAAGGGGTTTTTAATAAACTCTAAACATAATTAAGCACTTTATAATAATAGGAAGCTCTATAGAATTGTCAAGATAAATTAAGGTCTTATCCAACAAAATATTTGACTTTAAATTATCATATTTGTTTGCTCACAGTTAATCAATCTAAACACGGTCATTACTTCTAAGTGGTGCAAGTTTGGAATTCAAATCGGTCCACTCGGCATTGCCAATCAGCAAGTTACTTTTCTGGTAAAACGACCATTTTAAATTCACATTTCTAATCAATAAACTTTCCCGAATACATAGATATTTTTCTCCATGGCTCGTATATTTATGTTTCTCATCAAAACATCGTCTTGTCTTCAAAATTATTAATTAAAGTATTAAATAAAGCCTTGTATTTAATGAATTAAGATAAAGAGTTTTCTTTAATACTCTCAAACTTAAACATTTAAATCAATTTCTCTAGCTTTTAAAAGCGTGGAACCTACACGACCAACCGGGTAGTTTTGACAAGAAAAACAGATAACCATAAACTATAATTGCACAAAACACAGTATTCTTCCAAGTGCAAATAAATAAATTTTAATCTGACAGTCACTGTGGTTACATTTGCTTTTGAATCTATGTTATGAACTCGAGAATGTGTTAATGAAAAAAAACGTGCAGTTTGCAAAATTGGCATTTATCTATTGGCCTTTGAATCACAAAGACAGCAATGAAGCCTCGATGGTTGATGAAGTTGCAAAACTATTGGAGTAACCATGAGTCAGCTTTGGACACACTAAGTGGACTCACAGCTGACACATGGCACCTGCCATTGAACCGTCTCCTGGCATGGTTAGAGTCAAATCAGAAGAGTTCACTCTTGCCAGAGTCTCGCCGACATTACCGTCTTTACTTTGTGAATCTGGTACTAGCATTCCAGTTCGTTCGGTGCGTGCTTTATGCCATACTACACTACCTGCAAGAAAAAGGTGCACCAGTGAATGCAGGGTTACGTTTGCCGTACTACTTAGGCGATGTCTACCAACTACTTTCGGGACATTCCTTCTACCTGAACCTTGCAGCCGCCGAGTCAGGTTTCTACTGCTTCTTCACTACTACTCGATTTCATTTGTCCAGACATTTGAGGAATCCTGCAAAGCAGATGCACTGGTATCTTGTGCTGCTTTACATCGATGCCATTGTGCGACTTGACCGGAAAACTAATCGTACTTGCTTTCGATTATTTCGTAAAGTTACCTCAAATCACTACAGACGATATGAAAAGAAATTTCGTGCAGTACTACGTTTTCGAGAACTATGCCTACGCGGAACTGTGCCTTCCATGATACTCTTCTTATTTGGTGTGATGTACCAGGTGATCAGGCATCCTAGGTGGAACCATCCCATATCAGTAGCAATAGTGGTGGCCTTATCCTACAAAGTGTGGTATTACCTCTGGCTACGAGCAATCATTAGTGTGCAAGTGATACTCTATCTCAATTCGACCTTCATCACTTTTCTACTTAACTCAATTGACACACGACTTGCAAGGCACGTTCAAAAACAATATAATGTTGGTATTGCAGTTAGTCTCTTTGACCGAACCCTACGACTGTTGACCGGGATGAATCACTTTTGGCGTTACCCACTCAGCGACTACTATTTTCTTTTTTTGCCAGCTCTCATGACGGTCATCTATGTATTGATTTTTGTTCCTATCGAGCCCATGTTTTTTGCTATGCTCATCTACACACTGTTAGTGTGTATGATGCCGATGCTCTTCAACAACTGGACCGCTGCACGAGTGCGCACTTCAGCGCTACAAGTTTATCGTGTCACTTATCACCGAAGAGTTATCATGTCCCATTTCCACTCTCTAAACAACAAATTTAAGGTTTCAATTTTCTATTTACTGAAAAAAATAATTATTAGACATTTAAATAAGTATTAGTTTAAAAAGACTTTTGGAAGTGATCTTATTAGGTATTCCGATAAGTTTTTAAAGACTAGTATACTTTTACTTCTAAACCAACAGATGGCTCCCCACAAAATCCACATTGCTGACACGTGCAGGAGTACTGGCCAGTGTTCCCTGGACTGTAAACAATAGTGAAAGCAAATACATAAATACACTGAAGTTGCCCTGAACTGCTTGCATGGCTGTCCGACTTTTCCTCACGCGACATTTCCACCTACGACATTTCCACATGCGACTTTACCCCATTGCGACTTTTCCCCATTGCGACTTTTCCCCATTGCGACTTTTCCACATTGCGACTTTTCCTCTTTGCGACTGGCCTGTCTATGTTCTTGTTGAGATACAACAACAAGTACCACTCATCTCCCACCTCAATGGTTTCTGCATCAGAGTTGCATAAGCGTAATTCCACTATCAAACTTAATAATATTGATCCCGAGGTTCTGGCCACTCAGGCTGACACTCACACGGCGCTTTATTTTTCTCAAACATACATATTTCAACTCTCCGTGGTAAACTGAGAACCAGAGCCCTCATGAAACCAAAAGTGGGTGTGTCTAGATTTCAAAAGGGGCGTGGCCCCAGGGGACAAAATTTGACTATTTAGAATTCGATAGAATTCAATGAGAATAGTTTATCGGAAGTATATTTGAACCTTAGAGTGGACCCGAAAAGGGGGCGTGGCTCCTGGGCCAAAATTTGACTATTTGGAATTTGATAGAATTCAATAAGAAGAGTTTATCGGAAGTATATTTGGACCTTAGAGTAGATCCAAGATGTGAGCGTAAGCGGAGCCCTCCCCCTTTTCCATAAATTTGTTTTTAAAAAATAAAGTTTGATTTACAACCAGTCATGAGTTAACAGCGGATTGATCGAAATAGCCACTACTTTGGTAGTGCAAATTTTCGAACAGTCACGTGAACA
>WURS02262392.1:0-19175 GCA_011762765.2 Rhinocypha anisoptera | reverse complement strand
TCTGCACTACTGCAATCTTGCCATCTGTCATTATGACACAGTTATTGGGAGAAGAAGTAGATATTCTGAAAGATTTCTACTTAAAATCTACACACTTAGATGGTGGCTGAGGTATCATTACTACAGTTTTTTTTTGGCCAATAACATTCATGCACAAGCAACAATGTGTTTTGCAGGGGGATGTTATCATTGGTGCAAAAGCCAATTTTCCACGAATCCGGGCGTTTATTGGCGGATTGCTTCGTGCAAATTGCACATAACTTGCAGGAAATATTCCTTATTGACTGTACAAACCGTGTGGCAAGAACTCATGATGTACCATGTAATCGAAGAAAACTGTGAAGTCTGCTATAGCGAGTATGGCTTATAACAAGAGCATCGCTATAGCGAGTGATCGTTTTGGGTTGGTTGGTCCACGTGTTAAAACATAGGGAGTTCCGGCGGTTATTATGAGTAGTCACACCTGCACTATCGCTATAGTGAGTAGATTTTGCCTTAGTTGATGTTCGGGTTGCATAGATCACAGGATTAAAAACCACTCACCCCATTGTCACATCTCGTAAATCTGCATTGTAATGAAGACGTTACAAGTGACTTAGTGTTGACTTTACGTGAGAAGACTTTGTGGTTTTATCCAACAGACTTTACTGGGGAATGATCGAAGAACTTATCTTTAAATCTGTTCTCCAGTCTGTCATTTCCTGGTACTATTTCGTCCCTATAGACGATCAATAAGAATAAAAGATCATATGGAGTTGTGAGATAGTCTTGTAAACAATACAGGTCCTGTGTTGACCTTAGCAGGATGGCAAATCTCTCTTTATCCTCCTCTTATTTCATCATCATCAGTACTTCAATCTGAAGATTGGTTGACTGCAGCCCTCCATCCTTTCCTATCTAGTGCTAGCTCACTTACTCCTTGGTAGGTCTTCCTTCTAATGTCTCTAATACTTTGTACTATATATTTGTCCCTCGATCTTCCTCGAGGGGCCCTCCCCTCTTTCACCTACCTACATGCTTCACCTACATGCTGTAAGGGAATTGGATGCTGCCTGGAATTCTGTCACAACAGAAACTATAGTCAATTGCTGGCATGCAATTTTCTTTACTCCATCTACTAATGATGTTGTGAATGCACATTTACGATTTTTATCTTTGATAACCACGTTTTGATAATCTTTTTTAAGTTGTGGCATGTGTTTACTAATTAATGACAATATTTCCATAGGATGTTGGAGAGACTGAGGCATCACAAAGACTAGGCTTAGGCAGTGATTTTGCTTTATATTTGAATCTTTTGGGTGCACCACAGATGTCAAGTATAGAAGAATATTTAGCAATTGATGATGATACCCTGACAAAATCTCATGGTCGAACATCTGAAGGAGATTCTTTGTAGCCAGTACCAGGTTGTAGTCATGAAATACAGAGTGACAATGAAGAAGATGAAAGTGATGTGGTTATCCCTCAACCCAGGAAAGAAGACATCCTCCAAGCCTTAAACACTTTGCATCATTTCAATTTATTTTATGAAGTTGGTGATGATTTTCGAGAGAATTTGAATGACATTGAAAAAATAATTCACTCAAAACTGGAGCATTTAAGTGTGGACAAATATGACAGATTTTTTTAAGAAAACATCATTTTTCAAAATGAAATCTGCAGATGAAAGTTTTTGTTTTTTTTATTTGAATCCACTTGTCTAATATGTCTCTATGTATATATTTTAATGTGCTAAACTTTCCTTTAGTAATCTCCAGAAGTTCTCTAATATTGTTTAATGTTTTATGACTGTCCTATATTAAAATTTTGTTTCTGAATACAATTTACACTTTCCTGCAGATACGCATGATTTCTATGTATTTGATGAAGATAATTTGAAATTCTTCACCTATACTACTCTCTGAGAAGTAATTAGCTATTGTTGTTTTTAAAAAATTTTATTTAAATATAATTCTCTGAATTATAATGAACGTAGTTTTATTTGAAATTACTGATTACTATGTGCATAAATAATCTCTTTGTAGAGAAAATAGTTATGATTGGCAAGCGTATAGCATTGTATTATGATACATTAAAAATCTTACCACATTTTTCAAAATCAGCCATTATCTTGATTTTACTTAATTTGATTTCACAAAGACTGAAAATTTTGGTCCCTAGGTATTATGTAAAATCAAGATTCTACTGTAGCAACATAAAGATGTTTTAAATTTTTTGTGATGAACAGATACGGCAGGTTCTTCTGTTCTGCAATTTCTTTTCCCCTAGATTAACTTGTTAAGTTGGTCAAAAGTTCATAGAGAATCAGTGATACACTGATTTGCATAGTTCTTGAGATATTGGGGTTTGGCATCTTCCTTAACATGTTTAGTCTGACATATGGCAGAGATGTCTTTTATAAATTTTATTCTTGTCAATTTATTCTTTTCTCTGTGGCATTTATGTAAAATATAGGAGCTGAAAAATGATATGTCCAAAATTCTAAAAAGGAGTGCCATCAACCACCTCTTATTTAGTAAAGGAAAGTTTCCTTTGCTGAGTATGGAATTCTAAATCAGGAAAAGGGACTAAGCCATGAAAACATATATATTCCTATCCATTTAGTACAACAGTAAATGCTACTCAAACATTTATTCTTTGTGCTTACTTTGTGTCCATTTGTTTTCTTCTATTGTCATGAAACCGCCATCCACATTTTCTAACTTGATTCAATTTATGATGGGTCAATTACTTCAAATACGAAGACATTATTGGTGACAATGCAGTTATGTAATTTGGGCACTCCGGTCTGGAAAAGGATGGCGACTTACTTTTCACTTATGGAATGGCATATGCCCAAATCCACTTGCCGAATGACAGGCTGGGATAACAGAGGCAAGGAAGGAAAGCTTTAGACTTTCATGAAAATACAATTTTGCGAGTAGGGATTTTTTAAATGTTAAAATTTTCTTATGAAAATACATACATATATAGATGTTGAAATTCGTGTTTTTATGCAAATTACTAAGACATCTACTATTTGACTAAATCTAAGCAGATGATTTCAAACCAAAAGACACTGGTACTGTAAAACAAATTATCATATTTTGGCAAGGTTCAGTTGTGAAAGGCTTAAAAGTTTAAATTATTGTACTTTTATTATATTATACAGTCTAGTAAATGGTATTTGCATTTAGCAAGCAGGTAGGGACAAAGAAAAAGAAATAAAAAAGGAGCACATTAACTAAAAGTGTCAAAATTAAGGATCCTACTCTTGCTCCAATAAGCCGGTAAGGAAAATGAATTCCTGAATATGATATGGGCAAAAGAATGAAATAGGTAACACTAAATTGTATTGATATTTATAAATGTTATAATGGATTTACCTAAAAAGAACTATCATTTTTGGTAGCGTTCAAATAATGGAATATAAAGGTAATGCAAGCTCTATTTCCCCACATAGTCCAGTCTGCTAAGGGTTTGTAATAAACGTTTTGATATAGAGGTATTTTTATTTCAGTTCCTGGTAGTCTGTGGACTGCATATTCAATATCTGAACTTGTGTGAGAAAATAATTGTAACGAAAATAATTTAATTTGTCCTAAAAGTGAAAAAAATGCTTTCTTGAAATATCCCATTCCCTATTGACTTTAACCAAAAATATCTTGACACATTTGTATGTAGATAATAAACCTGCAAAATAAACCTCATAGGCCTCACAGACCACTCAACAGATTTACACCTCAATTTAATGAAATTCATGACACTTTCAGGATATTTTTAGACTCCTCTAGTTCATATTTAAAGGTAAACAGAATATCAGATTTCAGGAAAATTGCAATTATTGATATAACCACCTATTTATTATTGATGCTGTCTCTCAGACATCATGTCACCAGTTAATATTGGAATGAATGAATTTTGGAGCTTTTGGGATAATTGATTTAAATTAAGTGAAATGTATTTTTTTTCTGAATATGAGAAGTTTTTGACTAAATTACCATAGGTAAATTTTAAATATGATATAAATCATTATCAATCAGTCTCATATTGTTGAGTTCCATGCATGAATTTGATTTCACTTTTCAGAGTAAAGTGACAAAGCGGCTGTGGGTTTTGAAAGAATGTGTTAGTCGTGTTCCTGACACTTTGGATGCAGCTGAGAAACTACTTAAATTTGGCCTCCGGGAAACAGGGCTAGATGTTGTTGAATTTTTAATTGAAGGTATGTGATTTTGTGAGTAGTTAGTGACTGGCTTAAGAATGATTTAATCTAATGATTTGGAGTTTTATTTATGAGAGAAATTTAATTTAATGAATTGGTGAAGTAAAATCAAACATAGTTGCTGATCAAATAAAGCTCATCAAATTATTACAACAGGAATTTGTAACTATGTTAGTTAACTTCAGATATATCTCATGAAAACACTGAGTAATACAATTTATCACCATAAGTGGTTTCTTGCACCTCTTATGAAAAACCTTTTGAGTACCAAACTTGATTATTTAAAATAATAAAAAACTATTATTATTTTGTTATTATTAGTATTATTTTAGTTATTATATATATATTTTTTTTTTCTTTTATAAATTTACTATTGTGTGGTGCAAAATGACCTTGATGTCGATGCACCCTTATAGTATACTACTACTACTGAAATTATGATGTTATATTATTTTGTAAATCATATTATTTTTCAATAAATAATCGTTTGTTCAAAATTTTAATCAAAATAAATTGTTTTGTAATGCATAAAATTTTTCTGATATGAACTAAAATTTTTTGTCCAACAAATTAAAGATCTTGTGTTGTAGACCTAGACATAGGCTAACAAAAAATGTTTTAAATGACTTGAAATTTTTAAAAATTATGAATGAGCTTTTTTGGATTGAGAAATGCAAATTAAGTGAAAGTTTTGTATGCCATGGTTAATGGTTTTCAAAGTTGGAATTTCATTTAATTATTACATTGCAGGTTATGAGGAGCTGGAATCAAATCCTACTAATTCACCTAAGAAGGCAGAGATGCAAAAAACCCAAGTAAAACTAGTTTCAATTGAAAAGAAAACTGAAGATATGAGTGATGAAGAAAAATGGGAGAAATATCTTCACGATAAGGTAGGTTGTCTTCGTTCACGTGATACTTTACTGATAATTTTATAGAACATCATTTTCTGTACTTTTTTTAGGTGTGTAATAATCAAAATTGTTCATATTTCATAAGCTTTTACATAAGTTCTTAATTATGTACCTTTTAGGTGAAGAAGTATATCACAAAACAAGAGTTAATGGAAGTGGTACATTATAGAAGAATTCTACTTCAGTGCATGGACAGGTTAAGAACATATAAGGTAAAATTGTTGGTAATTATATTTTCAAAATCTAGATTAAAGGCACTCCTACGAATTTGTATTTACATCATGTATTTAAGGCTTAAATTAGTAGGTAGTGCATCATTTGTTTGTATGAGAAAAACTCACTGCTTGTCTATTTGGTCTGACACATTGATTTCTTTTGCTCATTTTTTTCGCCAACTGGTTTACAAATCCATTTTTCAGATTATTCTTGAGGATCCACGAAACAATGATGGGCAATACAACTCTTTCTTTTATGAAAAATTTCGGTCTTCTCCGGTAATGAACATCACCTTGGAATTTTCACGGCAAGGTAACAGTTCATCTGTTGAGAGCATGTTCACATACCACGGAGATGCTATTCTGGACTATTGGCTTGTCATTCTCTCAAATTTTCCTGAAACTACAGACCCATATGAATATAGGTAAGTGTATTTTATTAACTATATAATAAATTCAGTGATGTCAGTCTTCCTTCTACATGCTAAGTATCCCAATCCATTTACTGTTGTAGTATTCATCTAGGTTATCAGTCATCTGAGGATTTAAGCTAACTTTTCACCTTACCAATCTCTTCATACATTTACAGTTTCTAATGCTGACATTTTCAGGTTTTGGAAATAAAAGAAGAACTTTGTGATTCCAGTATTTATTTTTTTTAATTTTAAAATGACCTAAGTTTCAACAATTACTGTCATCGTCAGGTAAAATCCTCTACACAAGCCATGCTAGCTCAGCTAGGGGGTAAATCCTCTAAACAAGCCACTCTAACTCAGATAGGGGGTAAATGGGAAGAGCAGGGACAGTGGTGGAAGCATAGATTGGAAATAAGTCGCTGAGTGAAAGGAAAAAAAAAGTTAGGGGGGAATTGGGGAGCAGGACTCCTATATACAATCTCCTTCTCCAATGTACATGATACCATCAGACCCTTTGCATATCAAATAAAAAGGATGGGGAAACCAGGGGGTTGCAACAATCTGGGGCATGGAGTGTCTGGGAGGTTCAGTAGGGGGATGAGTGAGAGGTGTTGGTGTTAGTGAGAGGTGGGAATGGGAGGTTTAGGGGTAGGAGTGGGAGTTGTACAAGAAGTCTCTAACATTTTAATGAAAAGGAGATGGCAATTTTCCATCATTAAAAATAACTTTATTTTGCTCAGTTTCAATGTCTCTGCATCATCATCTTACTGGATTGCCTAGATTGTAAAATAAAGTACATTTTTAACAGTGGAAAATTGCCATCTCCTTATCATTAAAATGTTCGAATTCCACCATATGATGCCTGAAACTACGCAATTAGGTCATTACCGTTGTTTTCCTTTAATCGTGCACTACTTACAATTCCTAAATGTTCTAAGGCATCCAGTCTATGTCCTTTTTTTCTACATGTAGAATTTCCTATTGAAAATCACTATTGTGGCTATTATCTAATAAATGTATTGCAAATTGTGAGGTTGACTTTTAATTTCTTGCACAGTCTTGGTGCTCCTTCACTCGCTCCATAAACCTTCGAACCACTTGTCCAATAAACACTGCATCACACTCACACCATAACTACACACACACACACACTACATACACTCCACTAATTTCCCCATTTGGCACCTCGTCTTTAGTGTGCGAAAGTAGGTTCATGAGTAAAGTCAATAGTAGAGGCCGATACTTTGTGGAAATAGATTATGTGCAGGAGTAATTAGGATTTAAATGAAATGTCCCTGAAGATTTTGGGACACTGCAGCAAAACTGGTTGCCCAAAATGAAATTAATTTGGTGGAAAATCAAAGTTTCATTTAAATCCTACTTACTCCTGCATAGGTTCCTGAGGGTCGATTTATTATAATAGGTTAATCTAACTTTTTCCTTCAGCAGCTTCTTGCAAATTTTTGTGCTACATTATCCATGTTTAAGATTCTTTATTTTTATTTTAAAGAAATTTTCAAGTCTTCATAGGTATGAAACTGTGGATGTATCTGTGATAAGTGGGCAAGAAAGAGTGAGCTTTCAATTTTTTAACTCTGCTCTCCAGGGTCCATAATAAGCTGAGCAATTAACAATTTCTACACAATAAAGTATCATCATAATTAATACAATATAATTGCAGTTGTGTTATATTGCATTCCTTTCTGAAATTGAGGCATTTATTTCGAAATGGCATTCATAGTTTTAATAGCAATAAGAAATTTAACAGTAGTAGGCAATGTACTTATAATTAATTGTTAATTTTTTTCAGTTCTCTATTGCCTGAATGCACTCCTGAAGGAAAAGTATTTTCTTGGGACCAAAAACTCATCAGAGACCAAGATTGGTGTGAAAGTGATGATTTAATGTGAGTTGATGTTAAGACCATAAAAATTTTGGCTTTATTAGAGAGAGTTAATTTTTAAAAGACAATGAATTGCTGAACTACATGTTTAATTTTATCACTGTCATTTTCTCCCACAGGCAAGAAAATAACCATGCCATAAAGGATACAAAGAATACATTTATGGAAGAGGATAAAGACCTGCTTAAATTTGTATCTAACCCACTAACATCTGATGGTCTTACTGCTTGGTACAGTGAGAGAGCTTGCCAGATCGAGACAAGATGTAAAATGGTTGACTATGCCATTACATTGGTGAAGTTGGGCAGGGAAAGAAATGTTAAGGTATGTACTTTTTTACTACTGTAGTAAAAACTTCATGTCTCCCAGTAGGAAATTTCATCCAGAGGGATCTCTAGACAAGGACTACTAAAATGGGAGCATCAGTTAAACATATGCAGGATAGGAACTTGGGAAATGTCTCTAGGAGTAAGTGAGAAGATAGAGATGACCAGTGTTTGATATCCTAGGAGTTGATGAAAAAAAATTAGGTGGTGTAGGTGACCTTGACGTGGTGGAAGGACTTGTGTGTTCCAATAGCTTCATCGGCAGGATCAATTATTTAGCTCCTGGTAGGGTCACCCATGCCAGATAGGTCGAAGGGTAGGAGCCAGACAAAAGGTAGTCCACACAGCCTTCGCTCCTAGGTGAGGTGGCTGAAAGGCATCAGAATGGGTAGGCCATTTAAGTGATGCTGTCACTTGAAAAACACTTGAGGCTGGAATTGGAAAGGCCACCTGAATTATATATTTCGAAGAGGAAATGAGTCAAATAAGTAAAATGAATCCTGGCAACTACGGGACTCAGCCCACTGGGGCAGGTGTCGTGCCTGGCAGCAGGGGAGGCAAGGCTCGCATTGTCATCATCTCACGAAATCCTTGCAACACCAATACCACTCCAGAGAAGGAATGATTTTGGTAGGGACGTGGAATGTGAGGACAATGCTAAGGTCAGGAAAGTTAGAGAATGTAAAACTGGAGATGTAGGGAGTAGGAATAGATGTACTAGGGCTGAGTGAGTTAAGATGGAGGGATACAGGAGATTACTGGAGTGATAGCTTTAGAGTAATTTATAGCCGGGGGGGGAGGAAAGTCAGCATGGGGTAGCTATAATTCTGAGTGAGAAATTAGAAAGGAGGGTAGTTGACATTGAACAGGTTAGTAAAGGAGTAATCATGATAGAAATAAAAACTGATCCAACTAACTTAGTTTTAATTCAAATATATATGCCAATGGGTGGTCATCAGGAGGAAGAAGTAGATTAGGTGTATAAGCAGCTGGAAGAAATGATCGAAAAGATACCTGGAGGGAAACATTTAGTAGTGATGGGTGACTGGAATGCTGTTGTGGGGGAAGGAAAGGAGGGAAAAGAAGTAGGTGAACATGGTAATGGGATAAGAAATGACGTGGGGATAAATTAGTACAGTTTGGTAGTAACGAATACATGGTACAATCACCACAGGAGACGCATGGACACTTGGAAGGTGCCGGGAGACACTGGGAGATATCAAATAGTCTTGGTTAGACAAAGATTTAGGAACAGTGTTTTCAATAGCAGAAGTTATCCGGTAGCTTATGTGGACTCAGACCACAATTTAATCATGATGAAGTGTCTTGTTAAATTCAAGAGGGTTTTAAAGGGAAGAAGATTAGAGAAATTGAATCTAGAAGCATTGTCAAGAGCAAAGAAGAAAGAGTACCAGGAAAGAGTAGACAGTCTTCTAAGAGAGGGGAACCAAAGTAGGACTACAGAACAAAGGTGGAAAGTTCTCAAAGATGGAATAACAAGAGCTGCAGAAAAAGTAATAGAAAGAGTCAATCAGAAGAGAATTAAAAAGACATGGGTTATGGAGGAGATGATTAGGAAGATGGCAGAGCATAGAAAGTGGAAAAAAACTAATATGGAGGACGGGAGATGTAAATACCAAGAGGTAAATAATAAATTGAGGAGAGAGGTTAACAAGGCAAAGGAGGCATGGTGGAAAGAACATTGCAAGTGCATGGAGAAGTTGGAGAAGCAGGGAGAAATGGGCCTACTATATGGGAAAGTAAAAGCCTTAACAGGGAAAAGAACAGGAAACAAGATCCATACTATAAAAGATAAGTCAGACAAGATACTAATGGAACAGGAAGATATTAAGAAAATATGGAGGGAGTACTTGGAGGAACTCTATGATAAGGAGAATAGACCCTGGAACATAGATTTAGAAAGTGAATGGAAAGTAGAGGAGGATAGCTTAGGCCCAGAAATATTAGATAGCGAGATCAAAAGGGCCCTGAGGGACATGAAGAGGAATAAGGCAGTGGGGTTGGATAATATACCAGTATAATTACTTAAGGGTTTAGGAAAAGCAGGAAGGAAGAATCTTTATGAACTAATTAGAGCAATTTACGATGAGGGAATTTGGTTGGAAGATTTTGTTAGGTCGATATTAATTCCAATAGCAAAGAAAAAGAAAGCAGCTGAGTGAGAGGACTATAGGACAATTAGTTTGATCCCGCATCCAGCAAAGGTAGTTGTAAGAATAATCAGTAAAAGACTGAAGAGCAGGGTAGAAAAATACCTAGGTCTGTGTTACTACATCATCATCAGGTCTGATGATGATGTACTGACATTGAAACCAGGGTAGTAATAAAAATTATTTTTGTGGAAAATCGCAAGTCTTTATATTCTTAATGATCAGGGATGCCAATGGGACTAGAATGAGAGGCCAAGTTTCAAGTTCCATGAGACCTCCAGCTAGCTAAACATTGAGTTTCTTGATACCAGATCGTACTGGTAAACTAAAGGTGGTACAGCTAAATGTCTAGCCTCCTTCCCTAATGTGTGAATTTTCATACCCATTTGATTGATTTTCCCCTCAACTATCAAGTTAAGCTTATGTTTGAAGACTGGTTTAGTGTAGGATTTAACAATTGTAGTTTGTGAAATATTAATTCCTTGAATTTACTCTAGAACAGCTCATTGCACTCCATATTCATTCAAAACTAACCTACTGCTCTGATTACTAATAAGATCATAAGCTTCAGATTTAGGACTTTCTTATTAGTAAATTTGTAGCATAAGATTTGAAGTGTCACTTAGTCTAAAAATTTTTAATTATACCTATAATTCTGTATCTATTTATTGGATCATTAGATATTCATATTTTATATTTTCCAAATATGTATTATTAAATTTTAGAATTAAATTTTGTGATTTGAATTAGATGATGGTAATTCCTTTGCTGCATCATGTGGCACAACTTAAATATGTGGTTATTAAAAATTTTGTTGAACATTTCATTATGCTTCCAATATGGTTTGCTAATTACATATAACTCATTTTACCAATTACAATTTTCTAAAGGGCCTTGAGGCACTCCACAATGAATTGTTGACCCTTGAGATTCTTGTTTATGAAGTGGGAATGGAAAATATTAGCCTGTCAGATGTGCAAAAGAAGAATAGCTTGGAAAAAGCCAAGCTACTTATGCAAAAGGTAATATTATCTCTTCCTAGAAAAAGTTATTTTTTTTATTCCTTATGTTTATCATAATTTTAATTTATATTTCAGAGCACCGAAAGTAGTTTTGTTCATGACGTAAAGTGCTTATTATTACCATATTTAATACGATCAGAAAAGGAATGTAAAGGTATTTTGAAGAAGCTCCTTCATGATTATTTGATTGATATCAGCTCCAGAGACTTGCGGTTACCTCTGCAAGTAAGTAAAATACCAATACTGAAATTAAACATGAAGTTTAAATTATTTGATGTATTATATTTTTCATATATGGTTCCTTTTGCAGTTATTTAAATATTTTAGTACTGAGCAACCTGAATCCTTAGTTTCTTCACTTGATGAAATCACAAGTTTAGCATTGGATTGCCTGTATTCATATCCTGAAGCTGATCAACTTGATATAGCATTTAAAATTCTGGAATGTTTGCCTGAAAGAGGATTTGGGTAAGATCAATTCACACTTATCATGCAATATTTTGAATGTAGAGAAAAGTTATTTATAAAAAATGTTCTTGCATTGCCTACCTTGAATGAGATTCTAGCAGAGGTAAAATTCTCTGCCCAAATTTGTAAGCATAGCTTGTTCACACATAAGGGAATATTTAAAAAAAACCAAGGGAAATGAAAGGCAAGATTTGGTTGTGGCAGGTAAAACTGTTTAAAATCTTGCCCTTCTCAAGCTATCAGTTGCATTCTATTTTGAAATTATCTTGCATCAAATTTAGAAGTCCTTTTCATAGTCGTAAGAAATGATAGACATTTAAGCTGTTACTTGCATGCTAACTTTTTCTTGTTAAACTTAGATTGTTTGTACACATGTTATTTAAAATGATTCTGCTGTAATCATTCTATGTCTTGTTGTGATTCAACTATGAAAAAAAGTCAGTCAAAACAAAAATATAGTTAAATAAGTTATTATAACTAATTGCAATAGTATATGCAGGCTTTTAAATAGGGTATTACATCATAGAAAACCAAAGGATTTAATATATAAAGTCTGAACAAGTTCTTTTAGTAAATGATTTTTTAATGTCAATACATGGTTCAAGGTAATGTAAGACAAGTCATAATTAAAATCCTTAAAAAAAAACTTTTTTCACTCAGTCATAAGATGTGTATCACACATTATTATCATCAACTTTGTATTTGAATGGCATGTTTTATTAATTATCAATTAGGTATCCAAAGATACAAAATCCTGTAGATAAATAATATTTCAAGAAAAATTATCCCAGCCTTTCTTAGTGCTTGATCTCTTGACTTAATAATATTGATTTTGTAATAGCTCCAATTAGTTTGTTTCAAAGTTTAAATTTTGGGAGGGGAATCACCAGTAGCACCCAAGAAATTGAATCAATTATAGAGTGAAATTGATTTGATCAGATTTTCTACTATTATTATGTAAAATGCTTTCCTCCAGGTCATAAACTCTCATAATTGTTTAAAGTATGTAGTAAACATATGGTGTTTATTTCAGGTGTGAGATATACCTATCATGTTAAATTTTCTGTAAGTTTATTAATACTTTTGTTATGGATGCCTACATGCATTTGAGAGAAAAAACAAATGCTGCTGTAAGGGAAAGTTTAAAAAAATTCATAAGTTGAATGTGTCCAGAAATTATCTTTTTATGTTACTATGATATAAACAGATATAAATATGAGTATGTACACATGTAGACTTCTCACATCTCACATTAAATAGTCTTAACTCTTCGGGTTTTTAGCATGTCTTCAGCCTAAAATTTTTAATTTTGTAACAGTTCTTTACCCCAAGCCATGCTGCAAAAATACATTTCCCTCTTACTAATAAATATTTTAAAGGCTCCCTTTTTCTCTAATAACATCTCACATAACCTGTCATTGTATTGCTTAATAGGATTTTTAATGTTTTTAGGCTTAATACTTGTGTAACAATTTTTTCATTAATGGAAGCAGGACTGTAAAGCTAGGTATAGGAAAAATGGAAAGTTCTCTTTTGTTTTTATAGTGGTAATAGTCTATAAAATCATAACTAGTCATAGTCAGTAATTAGCCTAGTAAATAGTAGTTCAGCTAGGCAGCCATGTTAAATGCACATGTTAAATATTTTAAAAATAATCATGTTATTTACTTTGTTTTGACACTTCTATTTTTATGTCCAGATCTCAGAGTCACCAGAGTATTGAGCTTCATGAAAGAGTTGATGAACTGGAATCACATTTAAGTTGTGCAGAAATTTTTCAGCGTAATGGAATTTTAATGCCACTGACCTACATACGCCAAGTTCAGTATGATCATGATACAGTTTATGGACTTCTTCTTAAATTATCTCGCTCAATTATAAAAAAGTAAGTTCTTTGCTATTACCTTAATCTTAACCAAATTTTATTTAAAAAATATTAAATAAAATTTATTTTTCAGGTCTTTGCCAGCTACACAAGTTGAATGGAACTACTTACTAAATGATATAATGGATCTCCAGACTAAAGCATTCTCTATTATCAACTTTGAAACTTGTATTGAGGTACATTGCAATATATTAAATTATTATTCAAATGTCTCTACAGTTATAATTTATAGGTCAGCAACTGCTTCTCTTTTATAGCTAAGTATTTTGCTATTTATTTCCAGATATATGTATCTGCTTTGTTGTCTTCTGGATTAGGGTCAAATATCAAAAATGCTAGTGAATATCTGCAGTGTTCTAAAGAAATGGGATGCAGCAAAAGGGTCTCCTATGACAGAAGTGTGCAGTTAATTTTAAAATCTGCCCGAGAATATTTTGACTCATCTAGTAATGTGTTTGACCCTTCAATGAGTTTAGCCAAGTATGCTCCAGTTATTTCTTCCTACATGTGCTTTATTATTTTTCTAGAGGTCTTTCTTAATAAATTATTCATTTCAGGTCTTGTTTGCAACTTATTTTGGATCAAGATAAGGAAATTGAAGAAGAATTAGATTTAATTGAAGCCCTTCACATTTTGAGTGAGTTTGGTGTAAAGATGCTTCCTCTTCAAGGTAAGTATTTGTGTAAAATTTGACAGACCCTTTGTTCTTTCAGTTAAGCACTGTTGAGAGTGTAATTAATCAGCCATTAAAAAATATTTTTTGCAGTAAGATTATTTCCTAGTCGAATAAAACTTGTGGAAACTTGCCTTCATAGTAATCCTGATGCTTATAAAAGATCTGTTAGTCTACTTAAATTAGCAAAAACATTGCGTGTAGAAGATGAGGTTCATCGAGTACGAGATGGAAAAGTGCTTTCTCTAATTGCTGAAAAAGCTCTTGAGGTATGTAACTAAAATTTGAAGAGTAAAATTGTTTTTCATTTAAATTTTGACTAAAATTATACATTTACAGTTATTTAAATATCTATTAAGTAAAGAAGAATATTTTTCAGGTGAAGGATTTTAAATGCTGTGCAAAAGTTTGCCAGAATATTATGGATCAAGGTTATGGTAATGGATGGGAAATAACCCAAAAACTTGGACATTGCCCCGAGTTTCTAGATTCTAAATTAAAGTTAAGACTTGTGTCTTTTGCCTTACTACACTGTGATGCAGAAATGATTGAACCACTCGTAAAACTTAAGTAAGTTTCTTTTTTTTAACATATGCCCTTAAAGAATTTATGTTGTTTATTAAGTGTTTAATTCTAGAGAGTTTAGAGGTGATTTGTTTAATAAGGGTCCATATTTATTTGTTTAAAAATGTTGAGCCATTCTAGGATTGGTATGAGACCCTAAGAGAACTTGAAATAAGGCATATAAATCCGGGATTGGTTTCAGGAAAAATATGATTAATAATGAACAAAATTTAAATACTAAAGATGCTAAGAAAATACTGACTAATTCTACATCATGAAGGATAACCTTGAAAGTGAATATGTATTTCTATATATTAACCAAGTTAAATATTGGTAATACAGAAATGAGTATGATTCAGAAATTAAGATCCTCATTACTGAGCTAGAAACAGTAATTATAATGGAAAAAATTCAATTCACTGAACTAATTTTCAGATTTCAGAGGATTCTTATGCATCTAATGCAAAATACAGTAAAAACCTCCACCTAACAAAAAATCCAGTTTAACGAAGGAATGCTGTGGTCTAGGCCAACTTCCTATGTTAATTCAATGGTGAATACCTCTCATTATTGTACTCCCATTTTACAAAAAAATCCCTTTAATGAAGTAAGATTGACCCCGTCCTTCGTTCACCAAGTTCACCTCTTCATAGCGTAACTTCTTAGCTAATAAAACTTTATTTTATTTTGCATGGTGTTTGTCATCTTGAAAAATTGTAGAACCAATGAGTAATTAGGTAGGAACAAGCCAATTATAATTTTGTTGTTTGAGTGAGGAAATAGATACCATGTGACTTTGGCCTTCTTTGCTGGAAATTTGAACTAAGAAATCAGGATAAGTGGCAATAAGCTGCCAAAGCTTCATATTGTCTTATAAAGATGTAAACTTTGGTGATTTGTTTCAGTATAAACGTATTGCAATAACTTGCAAATCGTACACCATAAAAAGTTAATTTTTTACAATTTTAAAAAACAATTGTTTAAACAAGATTTGGCAATTTTCACTTGCTGCTTACTTAGTATTATTATATGAAATTAAAGAGATTTCAGTCATAAAAAATATTTGAACAAGGGAAAAAATGTGACTTTTAGACCCCCTTAAAAATTGTTACATTGTTACAACAAACTGTTATAATAATTTTCCATTGAAATTGCCATATTTGGATTCCTCAACAAACGAGACCACAGTTTTGAAAAAAACATCAAAATTGGTTGGTTAGAAACCTGAGATATTGACAATTTTAGAGCGTGCCACTATTTTGAACTTGTGAATTCAGTTTTGAAGACTTGGCTTCCCCTACCACCACCTCCTAGCAACTTTTCATGCATTAGCTAAAACTTTTTTCTGCATTTTTCCTATGATGCCGATTGGTGGAAGTTTTGAAATTTTTTACACAGAAAATTCTCAAGAATAGGAAGGTATTTGTTTAAGAATGAGGCTCGTAGTGTTCATTGCTCTCATAAAAACGGGTGAACTTTGATGCGCCATATCTTGTGAACGAATCAACGAATTTCAACATTTTTTTTAATGAAGTGTCTTGCCAAATACATTTAAATTCACAAAAATATTCTATTTGTATATAAGCAAAAAAATTAACAACAATAACAAAAAGCTCCCTAGGCTCTCCTAATTAATCAATTTGAATTTTTCAAAATGGGTTTGAATCCTCTTCTATACATAAAAAAATCAGCAATTGATACAGGACTGTATATGGAGCTAAGTAAAATTTTGAAAATTTCCAGATTTTCCGTTGTGAGCTGAATTGCAAAATTATTGTGCAAAAACGAAAAGTGCGAGAGAAATGTTCTTCATTGTTTTTTTATAACTTAAACTTTTCTAGCTATATTTTCAGAAGTATGAAAGCATTTCTTCTATTTCTGATATGCAGTTTTCCAAAACAAAATTTGTTTACCTTGTTTTCACAATTGTTCACTCTTGCGCTGCAAAACATTTATTTTTCCAATTCACAAAAATATATTTTGATAAGGAATTTATAAGCAAATAATTAACCTCTATCCCTTTTCAATGGATATATGATACTTACCAAGATATTCGGGCTAATATGTCAAAAAAAGGACCTGAAATGTCCATTTTTCACTCTCTCATTTTTCCTGAGTTTAACACAGGTTTTTGATCTGGAGCATATTGAATTTCTTATTTTAAACAACTTTCCAGAGAGATTCCAACAAAAATTTACACTCTGGCTGAGAACAGTCAACCTAATTAGTTTAACCTAATAACGTTAGTAACTGGACTAATTGTTACTTACTCATTTCTATTAAAGTACATTTTCTCTTTCTTTCCATCTGTAATTAAAATAAATTTATTTAAAGAATACATGTACTTCTGCATCAACTTTTAAAGATCATGTGTAGAACACGTACATCTGTTTGTTAAAGTTTGATTGCTTTAGCAGTGTGATATTTAATTTTTTCCCTCTAGGTGTGGGATTGATGTCCAAATACAAAATGAATATATAACAAATAAATTCACCAAGGAAAAAACTCCAGAAAACATACCTGGAAATGTTCCTCTGGTAAATATTTAAACTTAATAAACTTCGAATCATCCAGATAAGTTAAAATACTCCTATTGACTAAACATTGCTTAGCCCACAGCCATACAAAAAGAAGAATATTTGAACCAGATCAGTTTTTATCAGACCTTATCAGTATCTGCTGAATCGATTAAGGAAAGAACTACTGCTATCCTTAAGGGCCTTGGTGGTGAAAAAATGTGGAAAAATACACTGAGGTGAGAATTAGAAGTAGCTATATGTTTATGAAGCAACATTAATTATTTGAAAATATTATCAATAAAGTGAAAATTGATTTACACACATCGCAGACAAATTTATACATATTAATGGGTACAGCTTATGGTGTTATCAAATTTATTTTTCTTAAAGCCTTTCAAATTCTTTTATTTTCAAAAGTTTAATAGGTACCCTAAAAAATTTTTTTAAGATGAATAATTGCTATGTAGATCACAATCACATCAGATTTCTTTTGTGCATGAAGAACTATTTCAAACTATGCAAAGATTGATGTCATCCATATTTTCAAATAAACATCTAAAACTAGGAAATGAAAATTACTTGGAATTACATCATGACTTAATTGAAATTATTTTCAATAAAAATGTCAGATTACCATTAAAATAAAAATAACAGAGCAACATCTTTTAAATGTAAATAAATTTTCTCCCACAATTAAATATGAGTTTGAATGCAAGAGAGTATTCAATTAAAAAATTAACTTGTCATAGTGATATGATGTATATGTATGAAATGACTAGGAAATTACAGGAGAGGGTGGAATAGTGTAAAGCGCATTCCTCTTGTCGTATGCTGCCGAATGTCTTTTTGAGAGTTTCTGATTTTCTTCGATTGTGAGCTTGCCAGGGATCCTTCGTGCGTGCCCCCTCGAAAAGTAAATTTGATTGGGTCGGCGCCAAGTGGGCGGTGTCCCGTAGAACGGCGATTGGCATGGGAACGCTCTTCCGGATCCCGCGGAAATGCGAAAGGGAAGATGAAGAAGAAGAAAAAAAGATGAGGAAGGAGGTCGGCCATCCTTCGTTCGCTCTTAAGAATGTTCCAAGACCTGTAATAAAATGATCTTAAAACTGTTTCTCCACAAAAAATTTTTTTGTTGGTACGACTAGTTTCAACGCTTGACGTCATCATCAGTTACCCACGACATCTGTTGATGACGCCAAGCGTTGAAACTAGTTGTGGGTAGCAATTAAATGTTTTTGTGGAAATACAGCTTTAGGATCATTTTATTACAAAATGAACTTCCACAAAGTTGAGCCTGAGACCCTTGAATTCGTTCTAAGACTGGGTAATAAGAGTAAGTATAAGTAGGATTGGATAATATCCCTCCGCTGTCTGATTGCCTGGCCGTTTGCCGTCGCTTCCTTCTTCCCCTCGCGTGCCTTCCGGGGAAACCAAGGTTGAAACAACCGTGGGAAAGTGTACTGTCAAGGGGAAAGGAATATGACGCCCTCGCATAATCTCACGGCGTCTCACTTTATTGCGGAAAATTTACAATGTGCATATTAGTTTGTGTGCTAGGGGAAAATATGTATGTACGAGGGTATTCAATAAGTCCTTAGAAAAAAATAGAAAAAACACTTTTTTTTTAGATTTTATTTAATTTTTCAACATAATCTCCTTTCAGCTCTATATATTTTTCTAAGCGTTTTTCCAAATTTTTTAAGCCGTCCAAAAATTAGGATTTCGGAACTCTTCAAAATAGGCATTTGTTTGGGCGATGGCTTCCTCGTTAGTCGTAAACCTTTTTCCGCCAAGCCATTTCTTTAAGTTGGGAAATAAGAAAAAGTCACTGGGGGCTAAATCTGGTGAATACGGTGGATATTGTAATAATTGGAATTTTAATTCCATTATTT
>WURS02262282.1:0-19177 GCA_011762765.2 Rhinocypha anisoptera | reverse complement strand
TTTCCTGAAAATTTTATCAAGATCAGACAAACTTTTGTTTTAGGCCAAATTACCATGCTTAACCGGCAACCTTCTTTGACTTTACCGAAAAAAATCATTGTTCTAATAAAGAAGTTCAAACAAGAAAAACTACTTCACACAATGATCACATGTTTGATGAACTGTTTTCAAACAGATTTTTAAAAATTTATAGTTTTCGAAACAAACCACCAGATGGAATTGTTTTTACATGTGTATTTAAGTATTGTAAAGCACGTCATCTGTGAAGGGCGCAAGAAGAGGTTGCTCACTAAAGTGTGCCTCTTTCACTCTGCCAAGTGCGCTACTCCTCTCTCTCTCCCTTTCTATCTCACTCTCTCTCTCTCTCTCTCTTTCTCTCATACATTGTGGTGTGTTTCTGTCTTCTGTCTCTCTGTTTCACTGTGCCGCTTTCGCTCTCTCTCTCTCTCTCACCCTCTCCGCGTTTTAATTTTTTCTAGCAGTGTGTGTGTGTGAAAGAGCTTGTCTGGTGTCTCTTTCTCTGTGTTTTCATTATATATTTTTTGTGTTTATTATTATATTATATGTCTTTTTTCCTTCTTCACTCATCCACAAGCCAAAGGAGGGAGAGAAGAAGAGAGCGTTGAAAGGTGCATCAAGCACCCTAACCCACCGAGGACCTTCCGAAGAGTCGAAGAGGTTGTGTCCCGGTGGGACCCACTTTTAGTCCGGTTGGTGAAGAGCGAGGAAACTTTTTGTACCAGATCCTAACCTAACCGGTTTCTATCTATTGGGATTTTTTAAAACACACACACACTTATCACTTTCTGATGCGTCTGTTATGCTCTCAACCGGCCTTCACACTTTGACTTATCACTTGTGACTTTCTCTTTCTCTTACTCACTCTTATTCACTTTTGTTGTTGTTATTGTTGTAAACTTGAAAACTTGCGTCACCGGCATTTGTTTCTCTCTGTTTGCATCTCACATCTCCAAGCACAACAAAGCCTCAAAACGTCTCTTTTATCATTTGGTTGATTTTTTGGCGCCGATTTTTTAAATTTATAATTTTTTATTTTCTATTTCTATTAATAATAATACCTCTCCCACTCAACCATAACAAACAAACTTTGCTAGTCCGGAGAAAAACCTCTTCAAAATTTAAATTAAAAGTTATTTTATCATTGATTATATATTATTATTATTATTATAACTCAAACAAGTTTTGTTATTTCTTTTGTTTTCTTTTTAATTTTATGGTTTATATGTTGTTTTTTTTGTTTGTTTTTGTAAATATTCATCTACTACTACACTGGTGAGTAGACTCTTTGTTTTGTTTTGGTTTTTATTTTAAAAATTATTAAAATTAACCTGTTTCATTTGGTTTTGCTTTCTAGATTACTTCACTTATCAACTATTGAAAAAAACATATATATATATTTTGTTGTTGCCATTTCGACCTTATTCCCTTTCCTTCATCTTTCTCATCGTCATCATTTGATTATTTTTTCCCCATTTCAACCCTTGGTTGGGCTAATGTAAAGTTCTCGATTCTTCTCTTTACTACGTGATTATATTTATATATTACATTATTATTATTTTGGGTATGTTTTGATTAGAGTTTTAGGTTATTTTTTGTTGTTTGTCTATTCGTTAGCTCAAGTCTAGGGCTCAATTTTTGTTTATATTTACATTTTGCCTACCTAGGATCATATTTTGGAAAAGACTGTTTAAAGAGAACTAGATTATACTTTTTACTTTTCTAAAATATTATATTATCACTCAGCGAACGCTTATCAAAATTTTAACCCAAACTCAAAAATTTTAACTTAAATGTCAAAATTTGGATCTAGGTTGAAATTAAAATTTTGACCTGTTTTGATCAATTACTTGCTCGATTGGGGTTAATTTTTTAACACATTTTCTGTGTAATTAACTATTCTTAACCTAATCAGAACCCTTAATCGAAAAAATTCTTAACCGGAACAATAGTCATTATAAAGAATATATATAAATATCTATTATCACCATAAAGAATAACTAACCAGAACAGTACTCATCTATTATAAAGAATATATAAATATCTATTATCACCATAAAGAATATATGCCTACTAAATCCATCTTATTATGATACAAGTGTGATTATATGTGTTTGTTTTGTTTTTGGTTTGCAGATTGATTCACATTTTGACACGCACACGCCTACCCACTCGAGATGCATTCACCGTTGTCCAGTGAGGAGGAGGAGATGTCCGCAAGAAGGATGAAGAAACGAGAGTCAACTGTGAGCAAGGAGGAGGAGGGTGAACTTGATTCCGATGAAGATGACGAGGGTATCTACCGAGAGGAGATGATGTCTCACTCCAAACGACCTACTAACCATCAAAGTCATCATCTTCATCCTCATTCGCATCATAGCTCGGAGAATAACAAGAACAAAAACAATAACAGTCGAACTAACTACAATCCTCCAGGTCACAAAGATCATCTTCATCATAGTTATCTTCATAGCAACAAACCAATACTGACACCATTGCCCTCGAAACCTTCGGCATTTTATGGAAGAAATTCATCATTATCGTTATCTGTTCGAAAGACGGAATACACTCTTCAACCGATTCCTTCCTCCTCCTCGTTGGCTAGTCGATCCTCCTCCCGGACGGTTGATCGTTCGATGAGATATGAGGAGAGTGGGTCCTCTTCTCGAGGTTCGTCATCCTACTCGGCACGTCGTGATAGCTACCCTTATGAGCGAACCTCGTCTTCTTCTTCGACCACGCCCACTTCGAATAATAATAATAATGGAGATCGAAGAGGAGGAGAGCTGCTTCTACACCGACGAACCAGTCGAGATGAACAACGTTCTCGGGTGATTCTCGAACCACCGAGACTTCCCTGCGACCAGATCAGTGATGGCGAGATCTCGGAGGGTGAACTCAAGGAGGAGTCTTCACCGCTCGATGAGAGAGGAGGAAGAGGAGAAGGTGGTGGCAGAGTGAGAAAAATGTCACGAAGCTCGAAGGAGGGAGGCGAAAAGGAAGAGGGCGAATTAGAAGACGAGGAGGAAGAGGTGTGCGAGAGACAGCGAGTCACTTCGCCTGGATCCTCTTCTTCGTCGGTGTCACGTCGAAAGATGATGATGCCTCGAGGAGGACACAGTGGCGACACCTCTCCACTTCTTCGCGTGGCGGATGATTCAATAAGACACTCGTCAAGTTTCAATAGGAGAGAGGACAGTCGAGGCTCCTACTCGGATAGCCATTATGGTAAGTTTTGGGTATTTTTTGCTCACGCAGAAATTATGTAAAAAAATTGTAACCCAAATGGGACAGCTGTCAACTACAGTAAACTCTCAAATTTACGCGTTGTTGTTGAAAAGGCAAAATTTAATCCAAACGGGCAAGCGATTTCCAAAACAGGACAAAATTTTAACTCAAATGGGGCAGCTTTCAACCTCGATTCGAAATTTTTCTCATTTAGGTTAAAATTCAAGCATATTTTGAAATCACTTGCTCGTTTGGGTTTAATTTGAAAAAAAAATTGTTTGCTGTGTGATTAATCGAATTCCATTAATGCCTTTGACTTTGCATTTGCGACAACGCGTAAGTTCGACTCTATACATAAATCGAACTTTTGCCCATTTCGGTTCAAATTCAAACTTATTTCGAAATAACTTATCTGTTTGGATTAAAATTTTGAAAAGCATTCGCTGTATGTTTCAGTGAACAACACGCAGAAAGCGTGTCGAAATTTTAACTAAAAAAATGTGACAGCTTTCATAACCATAAATCGAAATTATGCTCATTTAGGTTAAGATTTAGACATATTTTTAAATTATTTATCCATTTGGGTTTGAAATATTGGAAAGCTTTTCGCCTTTTTTCTTTTTTTTGTGTGTAGATGAGAATTTAAAACATCTATCTCAGTTATATGAAAAGTACAATTTTACTTGCAATTATTTTGTTCTTAGCAAACAGTATTATTGTTGATTCTCATATACAGGCAACACTCAAGAAACGGCCAAAAATGTTCTCTACCTTTGGCAGTACAAAGTGGCCTTTTTTCGAAATGTGGCCAGAGGTAACGCGTGCGCTTGCTCTATGGCGATTTATAATGGAGGTCTTTTCTTGAGCGGGCCGATTGTTGAGTGTTGCCTGTACACTGGTATTTAAAGTTTGCTTCAAGTTCGAACTTACTTAGAAAAAAAAGTGAAGCAAAGTGTGATTTTCAGTGAGAGTGTTCAATTGATGTAGTGCTGAAGCGTGAACAAGACAAATAAATAAGTTCTAAGTTCGGCAAACCGAAGCAAGCACAAAGGTCAGACTACCTGTTGTGTTTATACAGTGAACAGTGACTGTTACGTGTGAAGCCTGAAAGTAGAATCACGTAATGTAGAGGAGTCAATTTTAGTTTTGAATGGCCGCCAAAATTTCAATAGTTTATTGAGAGAGAGAGAGAAAACAGTTTTGTTTTTGATAAATATAATAAATTTTTAAATAAATTAATAAAAAAATTTTTATTTAAATCAATTTGTTTTTGAGAAAAAATTGTTCCGTTTCATTAAAATTATTATTATTATTATTATATTATTATTTCGCTTTGCGTACGCTTACCAATTTTCATTTTCAAACAGATTACACCTTTAATTTTTAGATAAATAATTTATATGAAAAATTTTTATAAAGAGATAAACTGGGTTGTTTTATTTTAAAAAAATTATTTGTTTATTTTTGTTGAGAAATGTTGCTATATTTGGAGCATTTTTATGATTCTTTTATTATCATTATTTATCATTAACATATTAAAAAACTGATATAGCATATATATACTCTTTGCCAGGGTTATATACTTTGTATATATATGTTTTTAGCTTTGTGGGTGCTGATGTTGTATACAAGTGTGCGATAAGTTAGGTATTATTTTTTTATTTAATAATAATAATAATAATTGAGTGTCTATTTGTGTGTGCATTGTGTGTGTCACATAATCCAGTTGGGTTAAAATAGGTGCAAAGTTATTGCTGTGTTTATGCTGTGAAGTGAAAAAAGTGTGCGTGTGTTTTGGTGTCATTTCCAACTGTGCACATCTTGAATTTAGATTTTTCCTTCGATCTGTTTGCGGTGTTGTTTGCCTGTGTTATTTTGAATTATTTTTATTTTTGTTTGTTTCTTCACGGATACTAATATTGTGTTATTTGGATTTGTTTTTTTTTGTTTTGTTTTCTGATTCTCTCGTGGCCTTCGCACATTGCAGGCGACCAACGATCCAAACGAGGTGATTCAACACCCCCAAGGTTGGTTCCTGTGCGACGTGATCTCGAAGAAGAGGCGGACCCAATTTCGCCGGAATCCATCCCAACCGCTCCCCAAACGCCAACCGAACTGACCAATCCAGGAAACCCGTTGCTGGATGGTGACGACGACGATAGTTTGAAATCGTTCGAAGACCTTGAAGGACCTCCCATTTCGCCGCCATCACCACCACTTAAACAACATCACGACAGTCAGGTCAAAGTTCACTCACCACTCACCCCCGCTCGGCTCACCGAGGATGTTTCAGTGAAACCAAAGGTGAGTGAACACGAATCATCATCATCATCAAAGTTGTTGTTGTCCAACAACTTGAAGAGTGTCGAAGATTTGACCGAGACCATCTCGGAGGATTCCACGGATGGTGTCGATTTGCTTGCGAATGGATCACCAGGTGATGATGTTGATGATATTGATGATGATCGAGAGCAATTGATGAGTTCACCACTACTGCAACTGCAACAACCGCATAGTCCAAAGAAGGCGGCTTCGTTGGACATGGTGGAAGAGCTTTCCAACGATAGTCTACCTTCCTTCAACAGTAACGATTCGAGCAAGGATTTTCGTGGAGGCGGAGTGTCGCCACCGCCCATCTCTGATGACGGATCGATGAGGTCGAAGGGCTCGTCGGGTCGTCACTCGAGGGTTGGCTCGGTGGTGAGCTCCGTGATTCAATCACCGGAAGATTTGCGATCCTTGTCACCGACCAACTCATCTCACACACCACCACCATCAAATCCCGGGCATTCTCGTAAAGCTTCGGCGGATCGAGTCAGGAGTGAGGTGATCGATCGTCTCAGTTTTACTCCGCCTCGACTAACCTCTCGCGGTGACGTTCGATTGATCGAGATGAGTGACAAGTACAAACGACAAAGTGGTTATAGTAGGAATTCGAGCTCGAAATCACCCACCAAGATACGATCCACAGTAGAGAACAAGAGTGATTATGAGCGATCTTCATCACATGCCGAGTTGTCCTCGCGGACCGACTATCGAGAACGAGAGCACTACGACCGGTACGCTCGACGAAGAAGTTCTAAGTCACCTTCGAATCGATATTCCTCCGAGTCATCTACTTCACACAGATCCAGTCAGCTGACACTGTCAACCGCGTCGTCGCGTAAATCTGGCCAGTCGCACCCGGAGAGATCAGTCACCAGGCAACGATCGTTCACACCACCATCGGTGCCCGTTTTATCCTCGTCGAGTAGGTCCTCTAACAACAAGTCAACTCGTCGCTCTCGAACACCACCCCTTCAGAAGATCACCCTAAGTCGATCTCACCGAGAGTACTACAATCGTAACACACCCACTCCACCACCGCCCTCGAGCTCCTACCGAGGTGAACGGGAAAGAGAGCGTGAGCGTCTCACTTTGTCTGCTTCCAAAGCTTCTATCTCCTCTTCGTCTTCTTCCAACAAATACCGTGACCAACAACGGTCTCGATCACGAGAACGGTTAGACCGAGAACGTTCGGATCGACCTCGTTTGACTCTGTCACGAATGTCACCCACGAGGTTGAGAGTTGTGGAACGGGATCGTTTACGAGAACGTCAACGAGAGCGAGATGTGATGACCGAGCAACCAGCAACGTCAAAATGGGCAGCAAGAGGTGAACGCGATGCGTACCGACGAGATACTCGAGAGCGGCGCGATCGCACTCCAGACCGTCGCGAACGAACTCCCGATCGTCGCGAGCGCAGTCTTGAGCGTCGTGATCGTACTCCCGACCGGCGAGAACGAAGTCCCTTACGTCGAGACCGTAGTCCAAACTATGTTCCTCTTGCTGCGGTGCCTTCGAGGTACTCAAAACGTAGCCCTGAGCGAAGTCGGAGTCGCAGTCCGTATTCTAAGCGAAGCAAAGTGGATATGCGCGGTGGAGTGACACCTCCACCACGCGACTACTACCAACACCGTGGAATGGCACGTGATGACACTCCGGACCGAAATACAATTGCGGCGGAAATTCTGCTCAACACCGACAAGTATGGCTCGAATACGTTTGCCGCTGAGTTGGCGAGCAAGATCAAACAGAAGAAGTTGCAACCGAGAGCAATGGCTGGTGGGACACCATCGGAAACGAGTTCCAATTCGAACACGCCTAACATCTCAGAACCAGCCGAGAATGGTTTGAAGGCGAACATACCATTGCCTCCCAACATGCCACAGCCACCACGCGAGTTGCCTCCCATGCCGCCTCAACCCACCCTTCCACAGACTCGACTCTCAACACTGCCAGTGCCTGTCATTGGTGATGTGAAGGAGACTAGCAGTGTTGAGCCATCTTACACTGGGCCCATTGTGACGCTCAATGTGAATGGTGTGATGAAGACCATGAAACGACCGAGAATCATTGGAAAACTAAGTCAAACTCCGGTGCAAAAGGTTAGGGACACCAAGCCACGGTGTGTCGATGTCTTCCAGATCATTAGTCAGATTGGTGAAGGAACCTATGGACAGGTCTACAAGGCTAAGGACACCGATAACTGGTTAGTTGACATTTGTTGTCTACTTGAATTACTCATATTAATTAATAATTTTTATGTTGCAGCATTGTTGCGTTGAAGAAGGTTCGCTTGGAGAACGAAAAAGAAGGATTTCCAATCACTGCGGTATGTTGTTTTTATTGTTTTCCTCTCTTATTCAAAACCCTCTTATTTGAAATAATTTATTGAAAAGTCGACTTATAGATTTAAAAATTATGATGGCAATAAGTTTAAAATTTATTAAACATTGATTCAAATGATATCGCAAAATAATCATAAAAATAACCAAAATATCTACTAATCTAGAAATTGAAAAGAACTAATTAATGCTACTTTTTAACAGAAAATGACAAATTTTTTTAAAATAGCTAAAATAAAAGTTAAAAATTTATTTAAAATTTTTGGTTATATCATAGGTCAATTTAGAAAGCCCTCCGTATCCGAACTTTTCTATTATTCGAACTACCTTCAACACTTATTCATTTTTTTTGCTAATTGATTGCTTATTTTGTTTGGTTTTATGATATCTACCTAGGTTCGTGAGATAAAGATTTTGCGTCAGCTGAATCATGTAAACATAGTGAACTTGCGAGAGATAGTAACCGACAAGCAGGACGCGTTGGACTTTAAACGTGACAAGGGCGCCTTCTACCTCGTGTTCGAGTACATGGACCACGATCTGATGGGTCTGCTCGAGAGTGGTCTGGTGATCTTCACTGAAGCCAACATTGCGCACATTATGCGGCAACTGCTCGACGGACTGAGCTATTGCCATCGCAATAACTTCCTTCATCGAGATATCAAGTGTTCGAATATCTTGATGAACAACCGAGGTCAGATCAAGCTGGCTGACTTTGGTCTCGCTCGACTGTTCAACGCAGAGGACAAGACGAGGCCCTATACGAACAAGGTGATCACACTGTGGTACCGGCCACCTGAATTGCTTCTCGGTGAGGAGCGATACGGTCCGGCCATCGATGTCTGGAGTTGCGGGTAAGTTTGCTCGGCAAAACTATGTTATTATATGGGCCATACTTTAATTACGTAAGCAAAAAATCGTGATTTTTGAACCCCTCTCTCCCCTCCTTGCTTAGCTGTTAGTAAGCATAGATCAATCATACCCCTCTCAAATCTAACGTAAGAAAATGGTTTTCAAAATTTATTTAAAAACTGCAATTTTAAATTGCAAAAAACAAAGTAGTACTAAACATACGCCTTATGGTTTGTTTACTGAAAGTGTATATGTTAAATGGCTTTTGTTAAACAAATTTTTTTTAAGTAATAGATAAACGAAAATGCTTGACTTAATTGACCCTTACCCTCCTTGGTAAGCAGATAGGGAGCAAATTTTCAAACCCCCTTCTTTCCCTAAACTGCTTACGTAATTAAAGTATTGCTCCATATGCAATTTATATATGTTATAAATAAAATTTCTCACACTTGAACAGCTGCATTCTTGGCGAGCTTTTCCGGGGAAAGCCCATCTTTCAGGCAAACACTGAGCTGCTTCAGCTGGAAGCGATCTCCAAATACTGTGGTACTCCAAGTCCGGCCAACTGGCCTTCCGTAAGTCTCTAAAGACGTTGCTTCCTATTGATTAAAATATGTGTCATTATTATTATTATAGGTGATAAACCTGCCTTTCTGGCCCAATTTTCGGCCTAAGATGACATATCCTCGCATTTTGCGCGAGAAATTTTCTATGTAGGTTATTTTATTGAGATTATGGATTATAATTAAACTTAAATTGCAATGCATTATTACAGGATGCCACGACCCGCTTTGGATTTGTTGGACGCGATGCTCTGTCTGGATCCCTCGAAGCGGATCACCTCTGAGGAGGCACTTCGCTCTGAGTGGCTGAGCAACCATCGTAACATGTCTCCACCAGTGTATGTGTCTCTAGTTTTTCTTGAAAATTTTTAAATATATTAAGATTTTAAACAATTACTAATTATTAATGCTGATAACCTTTTACACAGTTTGCCGCAAGATCACGACTGCCACGAGATGTGGTCGAAACAACGGCGACGCAAACTGGCTCAATCCAACTCGTCAAATGGTCCGTATGAAGATGAGATGTGGTGGTTTCACTGATATATATTTTCTATTCATAATATTCATGCACACACATACTAACACATATGGCTTGCTTTTGTTGCACTTTTTTCATTATGTTTTCTTCATTTTCTTCAACTTTTGTTTTGGCTAAATATTTCAAAAATCATTGTTTATGTTTTTTGGTTTGCTTTTGATTTTTACTAATAATTTGGACCGAGCTTTGTGAGAAGAATTTAAGCTCCAAGTTTGTTTGCTTAATTGCTTGCCTGCTTGTGTCATTACATTTTTTCTTTATCATTATTATTATTAGCACTTTTAGCAGTCGAAAAATTATCTATCAATTGGCATACCGTTTGCTTCACATATTCTTCATCATTCTAAGAATTAGCGTGATTAATGTTTGTTGTTTCTTCGCCTATATGTTTGGCTTCATCTTTATTATCGTGGTTGTGTTGTGCAGAGGAGATCGAGCGAATGTTCACCATGATTCAACGGCACGCGGGACGCATTATCAATCCCAACTTCTCCAACACACAAAGTGCTATGACACTTTCATCTCTACTCAATCTTAAGGTATAAAAATAATAATTTTTAAATATTGTGTTGAGAGTGAAAATGTGTGTTTTATACAAGATGAAAAGGATTCGAATCGAATTAGATTTTAAATTGTTAAGTAGAGAAAAGTTCAAATTGAATAGGATATGAATTCGAATCAAATTGAATATGAATTCGAAAATTGAACTGAATATGAATGTAAATTCGAATCTGATATGGATTCGAAATTAATCCAATATGATTTTGAATCGAAATCACGTAAATTTTCAAATCAAATCAAATATGAATACGAATCGAGTCAGATATAAATTCGAATTCAAATCAGATACGACTTCTAAAATAGTAATTTATAATTTTAAATCTTATATATTTTATATATTACTTATATTTCTTTAAATACTATATTTCATTACTTATATATTTCTATATTAAACTTTGCAAAATGTTTTTATGTAAATTAATTAATTTGCTTGTCTCGGTGTTACAGCATTCGGATCATCCGGAGGTGATGCGTCACCTGGACTCGATTATCCAAACGCTCTCCTCGACGATACGTCTCACCTCGGCAGCTTCGAGTGCCGGTGCCGAGTTGACTGACTACGAGAAAGCTCGCCTTTCGGCGAATCACGCCGCCATGAAACAATCACTGGCCAGTCTATTTCAAATCCCACCACCGCCACCATCACAACCATCAACAGCAACAACAACATCAGCAACAACCGCAACATCATCTCAGGCACCAGTCAACACAAATCATCCCTAAATGATGATGTCTAATGATGAACTGATGCCCTCGACTATAGTTTAAAATCTCAAGCTTCTCTCTCTCTCACTCTCCCTCCTCTCTTTTTTCTAAATAATTTCACTGTCCACACATCACTCTCTCTTTCTCTCGCTCTAGCATCATGGCACTCTCCCAGTGATTCTCATTCTCACTCTTGCCACTCTCCGGAGAGCGTCTTTGTGACTCTCAAAATGCGACCACTCTCACATTCTCACTCTCATTCTCTCTCCCATGCAATCTCATCATTCATCTCTCTCATTCTCTACTTCACTTCCTCGGGTACGTCTCACTTTCGATGAGTCGATTCTCTTTTTTCTCTTCTCTTTGCACTCTCTTGCATTCTACTTCAACCACAACAACAACAAACAAATAAACTTGGCAACAAGGTTCCCATTTTTTCTTCCCCCTTCCAAGCAAAGTTGCAACCATCCAAACGTTCTCAACGGTTTCAAAGTAATTTAAAACGTATATATATAATTATAATTATAATAATAACTTCCACAGCCTAGTAACTTCAACTATTCTTCTTCTTTTGTTTTTGTTGTCTTAAAAAATTGTTTTTTCTGCTCCTGGTATATACCGTATATATACTTATATATATTTATATTCATATATATTCACAACTTATATATATATCTTTAATTATTATTAATATGCGTTACCTAATGGCTTTCTCTGCGCTTTGAAACAAAGGTTTGAATTGTGTGTTGTTGGGGAAATTGGGTTACATTTCGAAATCTTGATTAGGCAATTAAGTGACATCTTGCTCAGTGTTTTATGTTTATTACAGGCTTATCTTTTTTGTTTTTTATCGATTTTTTTTATTTTTTTTGTGGGGAAAATCACTTAAAGAAATATGGCTATACTTGTGCATTCTGAATTTGACTTTTGGGCTTTGTTTTATATATAGTTAGATATTTATTTTGATTTTGATTGATGATGATTGATTTTTCACTTCTACGCACTGGGCACTGTGATTTTTATTTGCTCAAAGCTTTTATTTTTGCTCGGTAGATGGCGCGATGGTCTCGTTAAGATGTAGACCTGATTTTGTAGGTGTGGGTGAAAATTTTGTTCTAAACTGCTATGAAAGTTATATTTTTTCTTCACTTAACCGCCAGAGGGGGTCACTGTCTAAGAAAGTTAACATTCAAAACATTTTCATCCTCGCTCACTAAATTAGTTCTATATATATGTAATGGTGATGTCAAACACCAAAACCAATGCATTGGCAATGATGATCGTTTAGACTGCCAAATTTCTAATTGAAAATTTATTTTAATTTAACGGGTTTTCCTTGTATTGTGAGAGAAGGTGTTTTTTTAGAAATGTTACGAAATGTACATTTGCATACTGGTTAAATATATTTGTTTATGATGATGATGAAATCTGGGGGAAATGGATAAAAAGTTTTTTCTTAATTATTTGGAAATTATATTAATAATAATTATAAAATCTGATTTGCATAATTTAGTACTCTAAATAAAGTATATTTTCTATCTAAGTGTGTCATTAGGTTTTGCTTAATGCTTTGACTATTGCGTAAGACGCGTGAGATTTGAAACTTTTTGGTGACCTTTTCACGATTCTCTCTCTCTCTCTCTTCCTCTCGTACTTAACTATTAATAGTTGTAAATTTTTTAGTTGTAATTTGACGGTGGCAACCAACAAAAGTTTTTCATTAGTTTAGAATTTCATTTTTTTAATGTTCAACTACAATGATGATTGGATTCAGGAAATTGAATTTTTTTAATATGTTTGATGTTTTGATATATAAAATAGTAAGTTTTGGTGCATAGGTTAGTTCAATTGAAGGCATACAGTGTTGCCTCAAGTTTTACTCTTCGAATTTATATAGAAAAGTGAAGCAAAGAGAAAAGTAAAGAGTGTTCGATTTATGCATTGTGAAAGATACACTGCTTACAATGGCTTAGTGAAAAGTGAAGCAAGTAAAACTTGAGGCAATACTGTAAGTCTAGTGATATTGAAGGAAATTGATTAAGTGATTTTTTGAAATCGCTAAAAAATTAAAATGTTTTATAAGTTTAATAAAATTGTTTTGGAACAATGTTTTTATTTTTAGCGATATAACTAAAAAATTCCTGTGATATCGATGAATTTTTATAATTTTTGCTATGTCATTAAAAAATCAATTTTTTCAAATGACAAAATTATATTTGTGTGTGTGATAATTTTTTGTAATATAAAAATTTATTTTTAGTGATTTATTTCATTTTGTTATGCCGCTAGCACATTACTTTTACAGTATTTCACTAGTTTTAAAAAATTGTGTGCTATGACAAAATCCTATTTCTGAGTGTGGACTCATCACACTTGTTTCTGTCTGATTAGGCTGGCGCTTTTTCGACGACACTACCGTCAAGGATGTGGATGACGAGTCGGATGTTGTTACCTCAAGAGCTTATCTACTTTTCTACAAAATGCGTAGTTCATAACTATTTGTGATTTATTTATTTTTATAAGTTTTCTTAGTCCGTTTTTATTACTTTAAAAATGTATGATAATTGTTTTATTTTAGTCTACAATGTGATAGAACACAAATTGCCTATCTCAACTCAATGTTCTCATTTTTTGGAATAATTATTCGCTGATTCAAAATCACTGTGCTTTCATTGCTTACTTTGTGGTATTTTATTATAAATGTAAATTGCAACTTTCTCAAAGTGTGGTAACGGTTGCCAAGTGAAAGTGCCTTATCACACCTCTATCGATTCAATTTCATTCTCCGACAATCTGCCAACTCTTAAAGCACTGCTTGACCCATCTTGTCTGCAGGACTAACTGTGCTTTGTTGGTCTCACTTTTCTGTCTAAAGTTGTTATCTTTTTCTTGTGTATTGTTGAAACCTACTTGTTTCATTGTGCATGTGCTTCATTCTCATAATCACCATCACAATATTATATATATAAATGTGTTTATTTCTTATCAACATTTGGATTCATTTATTTTGGCAACTTTCCAGTGGTGTGTGGTACAAAGGGGGGAGAGTGGGAAGGGAGTTGGGCATGAGAGTGGAAGGGATGTGCTAGAATGGAGGTAGGAAGTATGCTATAATCACAGATCAGCAGTAGAGGCGTGCTCGGTGTTGCGCGCGGAAGCTGTGTCCGAGAAGGTGGCTGAGGCCAAGGTGACCACCACTGAGGCCAAGGTGGCTCCGCACTGGCCACAGTCCTCTTCTTCGTGAGTGGTGTTCATCTGGGTGGTGGCAGTGGTCGAGCTGCTGTGACTGCTCTTTCGCTCTAAATTGATCGTCTCACTGGCACATTCGTACTGCACGATGGTGTGCACCTGCTGAGGTGGCATCAAGCTCTACTCAAAGACAAATGAACTGTGAGAATGGATCGCTCTACATGGCCGACTTACCTGTCGGGTCTGGCCTAGTTCCATTTGGCCAAAATCGTCCAGTTTACCATTGGAATACTCTGAGAGGTTGAGTGCCACTGTTGTGTGGCAGTTACGTCCGCTTTCCTTAGAGCAAAGCTGTGCAAATCTGGGACTAGCAGTTTTCTGACTTCCACTGGGACTGCTGGGAACGCTAGACCGGTGTCTCCGAATGCCTTGTCTAATCTGAACCAGTGTGGCCCAGAGTAGGTTACTTTTTAACTTGTTACAAGAAGGCAAAACCTCCTTGAATTCTTTGCGAAAATTCTCGTTCAACCAAGCATAAAGAAAGGGATTGTAACAGGTAGAGGACATGGCGATGGCATGTGTAATGAGAAAAATGACTCTCCAATACTGCCAATCGGAGATCTCTGCGAGGAAGTCGGACAGTAGGTTGAGTGTGTTGAGTGGTAACCACGAGATGACAAAGATGACCACCATCGATATGAGCATGCCGTTTGTCTTACGAGTTCGTTCACGTTCCAACTCCTCACGTCGTGTGGATACACTTCCCGGGATGGCTCGAGCTCTATCCCACAATTTGCCACATATCTTCACATAGCAGAAGGTGATGATCACGAATGGAATGACAAACTGCAGTATTGAAGTACTGATTGTGAACACTTTGCGCACTCCTTCGTATGGCCAGTTCTCATCACAATAATATGTTGGCATATCATCCTCATCCATGTTCTGGTCGGCTGTCCCGAGAAGCGGAAAATACTCCATAAAATGAGCATAAGGAAAAGTTAAAATAGAAGCAGATATCCAAATAGTAATAATAACTAGAACACAAATTTTCATTTGCATTCGTGGCTTGAATGGGTGTAAAATGACAAAGTATCGATCGATTGCAATACTCATTAAAGTAAAGGCGGAAATGTAGACTGATACTCCTAGAAAATAAGATGTTTTCATAAATCACATTAGTGATGGTTACTTCAAACATACCTTGAGCAAAGGGCACGAGATGACAAAGAGGTCGCCCGAAAACCCAGCTTTTAAAAGTGATCAAGTAGAGGGGCGTGAAGGGAACAGCGAAGATACAGAGAAGAATGTCGGATAAGGCTAGGTTGGTGATGAACACGTTGGTCACTGTGTGCATAGTAGGGTTTCGAGCCACAACGTAGCATACGATAGCGTTACCTACAATACCCAGCAAGCAGATCATCACGTAGACTACGTAGAAGGAGCTTTTGATCCATAAGCTAATTGTAGTTTTCTCTGACTCCGAATCTATTTCACCATTCACATTAGTGTAGCCCGGTGGCAGATTTGGTGTCATCGAATTTGCACTAATTGATTGATTCATCTTTAAGGCTATTTCTGTCAGAGTTGATAACTCGTTTCGTTGAATGAGCTTTAGTAGAAGTTGGTGGTGTTGTGGCTGAAATTGGTGTGGGTAATGTAGTGCCAAATTGGTCAAAAATGAGTGGTTGAGAGGGGCCATGGCGTTGGCTACCACCTGGAGTGCGGCCAAGTTTACCGATGACATTCTACTCAGCTTGGCATTTGTGGGACTAGCAAAAGATGTTCCGGCAATGGCGTCAACTAAGAGTAATCTGATTGTTGGCTTTAATTTGATTTGTTTCACCAACCGTCACCGCTGATGACTCCCGCAAACTAAACGGTCACTGACGGAAAGAAATAAAGAATTAGCCATGCTTCTACAATTGCTATTTCAAAGAACTTGTTTAGAAATAAAAAATAAAATCATTTTTAGCACAAAACAGAAAGAACAAAGTGAATTGTGTTTCTGAAATGTCATAAGCACTTTGTAGTGATTTTTAAAAATCTCCGGATAAATTGAGGATTGTCTGCTTGAAAAGCTTCAAACACAAGCAAATAGACGTAAGAAAGTTAAAACTTTCTAGAGTCGAAATCGTACTCTGGAAAGTTTTAACAGCAATTATCTACCCAGATTTGAACGATTGCCCTAGGCTGGAGAACCTGAACCATCTTGCAGACTGTCGGTTCATTCGATTGATCGTTATGCTATTGCGCTAATGGGTTTCTCTGGATTATGATCCCCCAAAATGGTCGTTTTTCGTTATGAGTCCCCGAGCGATGATGAGTTACTTGTGCTATTTTGAAGCTATTCTTTTTATTGTATTTGTACAAATTTAATCTAAATTTATGAAATCTGTAATCAGAGAGTCACTGCAATAACCGCTAGTGAGTTGAGAGCAAAGGTCGATGGCGTCACTCGAACCAATGCACTTGAAGTGAAGTGCCAAATTAAACGCATTGAATTCGTGATTGGTTCTTAACTTTTTTCCCAAAAAGCAGACTATGTAACGTAAGGATTTTTTCCATGATAACTTCAAATAACTAAGCATTATACAGTGTAATATTTATGCGAGTTGGCATTTTGCAATGACTCTTTATAAAAATTTAATTGAATTAATGTATTGCTGTGGGTGAAAACAAGGTGGTGCAAATTAGCATGACAAGAAGTCTCTGGATCATAACAAGACTGAAAGCAATGATGGTAGGGTCGTCTCGCTAGGCCGGTGGTGGTCGGGCTTGAGAGGCCAGTGGGGGCTAATTCTGCTTGACAGCTTGTCAGCCACCATCGCAATTCACATTGGCACCACTCACTGCGCTACCGATGCCGCATGCCTCCGGCCGGCTTACCACGGCACAATTGCTTTCCAAAACAAGCTTGCCCGCCACTTGACTCGGTAAGCAAACTTTAAACTAAACAAATTCGGGTAAGCGTGTGACTGGTGAAATGAGAAATCGATGCTCGAGAGATTTACTGTTATAATGCAACAGTGCGGCAACATGCCCGGGGTGAGTGTGCCAGTGATTGTTCCACTCTCAACGATCGTCCAGCGCTGGGTGGCACTTGCTCAATCCACCCGCTAGAGACTGATTTATTCACAACCACCTAAGAGAGACAACTTGGGATTTACTTAGAACTGGAACTCTAGCAACTGGGCGAGAATGATGGTGCTATACTAATTGCTGGCGGCGCGAGACAGTCGCAAAGCGCATTTATCACCGTGGGCCAGCCATGACCAGGCTGACATCTGTCCCTTGGTCCTTGATCAATTGCACCTCTCCCTGACCGATCGATAGGCGCGAGCCCGCCAAGTCACTCACCAAACATATTTTACACAAGCACACATACAGTAATCCTTTACGACACGCCACCGCTAAATTGAGACTCTACTATCAATCGCTGTTGACGGACCAAACATTTTTTCACATTTTTTATTACTCCAACATCTAACTAGTTAAAATGTCACAAAAGTAAGAAATGTCAAATGGAGTAGCGCAGAGTAGGTAGACCAACACACGGCTTCTTCTCACATGTCGGAATGTCATACATTGTTTCGTCAATTAGCCACCCATTTGCCAGCGCCACACAGCACTCTAGATGAATTTTAATTAAACCCCTACATATTCAGCAACAACACCAGAAACAATGCGTCGCGGGCAACAAAGTGCATAAATCATAAAAGAACCTAATTTTAAATTCGTATCGTTACATTATGTCTCCGTGTGATAGACATGTGGAAAAGTATAGAATCAATGACAAGGCGATGTGGGCAACAATGTGAAGTATCGAAAAAGAATCGATCGGTTCGAGTATTGAGAGACACGATTAGCATTGAGTGAGGGCACAGTGGTCGTTCCTTGCTAGCTCACTGTGCAGTCAAACCCACACTCATAGTGAATCGCAAGCTGTGGCGGAAGTGGAGTGATGCGCCCCACCAGCTCTTCCACTCTGCCACTGCTCAACCACTCTGCCACTACCGCTCTGCCAGTCCATCTACACTCAATAGCCGTTATTTTAAAATAAACTAATTGTAAGGGATGAAACACAAAATATTGAAAGGAAGTCTTCCTGGTAGATTACCCCGTGTCTCTATTTTTTGGGACGACAATTAAAATACAGCACTATAGGTGCAAGGTTATATCTGAAAAGAGAGTAGCCACCGAAATATAAAAATACGATAAGAGAGTGTTTGTCCTAGAAAGATTCCATTTGTTGCAAAGTTAGTGCATCATGGAAAAAGTAGTAACGTAACAACAGAAAACAACAATGCTGTAAAGGAATCAATTTTTATTAAAGTTGTGCGTTTGATTTTAAGACACAAGAAATAATTAATTGCTCAACCAATGAGTTTCTAATGATATTTTTGGCAATAAACAATGAAGATACATTAAAAATTCATTAAACATTTTATTTGTATTGCATACAGGAGGATAATTCAAATATCTGGTGGAAACATTCACCAATGGAATAGTTAGTTAGATACATACGCATAAACATTCTCACACTCCTTACGTGATTTGATTTCTCCTTCTTTGGTAAAGGGCAGACGGAACGACGCTGTACGAAATAACTCTCACCAAACCAACGTTACTGATAAAATGTAACAGCAATACGAAAGTACATCACCTCCTGCACAAGCCTCGTCTGCACGTGGCTAGCCCGAAACAATATTTCACCTTGACATTCACCCGCGACGCACAGCTATCCACGAATGCAATAAAAGAGCACCAGCCATAAATGAGGGCATGAACCCGGGGGAGTGCGTTTCCGTTCGCTTCCTCCGCTTCCCCCTTCCCTGCCTCTTTTGGATTT
>WURS02262172.1:0-19183 GCA_011762765.2 Rhinocypha anisoptera | reverse complement strand
GGGAGAAAGAGAAAAAGGAGGGGAGAGAGAGAGAGAGAGGGAGAGGAGGAGAGAGGGGGAGGGGAGAAGGGAGAGAAAGAGAGAGGGAGGGAGAGAGAGAAAGAGAGAGAGAGAGAGAGAGAGAGAGAGAGAGAGAGAGAGAGAGAGAGGTACCCACGAATCCAATTCGATGTATAAACTCTGATAAGCTTTGGTGTGTCACTCGGTAATTTTGACAAACCCTTTTATATATCTCATATAAAAAATTGTGTTTCATTCAAAAATTGTTTTGGAATATGTTCAGTGTCTTAGCTATATAGATGATGCTATAAAAGTTAGAAAATCTCGGTTTTCTCTAATTTCAAAGTAAAACTAGCTCCCTCCGTTGGGATTAGAGAGGACTACACATTCAAAGCATGACAAAGTTGATTAGTTGAAGGTAAAGTGATATGTTACAGTTTTTTTCAACGCACTGGGTTGCATCATGTGGTTATGCAACTTTTGGGACCAGAAAGAGAGAGAGAGAGAGAGAATGCACTTTAACTTGAACTAATCAACTTTGCTATGCTAAGATTCTAGAGCCTAAGCTATTTTAAAAGGCTCGGTTGTTAGTGCTTTGTGCACTTGAGTAAACGAGTTTTAATCGAACCACCAATTTATGTGTTATGTATATGTAAAATGTGAGATAGATAGAAAGTATGCATTTGGGTGAAATTGGTGACTAGTGCAATAAATTTCGGTGTCAATACGCAAAGTGTGAATTTGTCCGCCTCAATAAATCACGCTCACAGGTTGAATCGATTTGGATCGTGGTCATTAGCATTAGTGAAACAAACATCTGATCAAATTAATCAGACTCCGAGTGTCTCTCTAATTGTGCCATAGCAATTTGCATTTTTCTCCGCCCACCCAATCCACACATAGCAAAAGCAATCAACCAAGTCTCATTAGGAGCATAGATTCGACAAACAATTAGATTTAATTGCACCATCGAAACCAACATTCAAGAGCGTGGATCGAACCAAGAGGAAGCTGCCATCATCCAAACGCAAAACATACTAAATCAATAATACCGACAGAGATAACTAAATTACTTTGTTATTATCTCTATCTTTTATATCTACGTTCTTTTCCTAATAATAATAATAAAGAACTTTTCTATTATTTCTTCACTAAAGCTATTTCTGTACAATCTAACTATTTTTTTCCCACAGAATAGAACAGCCAAGATGCTAATTTTTGCCCATTTTATTAATGGAAAGAAATTCTATACATTTTCCATGAAACCTCGTTACAAAACTGTGGTCTTTTCAAAGCTATCAAAGTACAAAACCACACCAACTACTCAGAAAATAATATGTCGTCATTAGGTCTACACAAAAGACTGCGTGCTTTATGAAAATTGCTATAAAGTTGTATATTACAAGTTTGGTATATAAAAGTTTAAAGTTATAAAACAAACTTTCCAATTTAATTTCATTTTCTTCCACTGTCCAAATTTGGGTTGTTACTTTATTCCGTGAATAAATTCCACCTAAAAGACTTAACTTTCCGTGGATCCGTTGTTTGGTGCAAAATGTCATTGCCAGGAAATTGTGAGTGAACATTTTGTGTGCAAAATCCCTCTCCCTTGTTGACTGTGATCCAATTTAGATTAAAACAACTGCAGTGTACATTGTAATCATAAAGCTCAAACGCGATTACAGTATGTATAAATTGTGCGCATATCTAAAGTTTGTCAATGTGTTGGTCAAGCCTAGCGTCAGGACAAGACACAGTATAAGTCTATAATGTGTCTTGTTGTCTGAGTCTTCTTTTAAAAATATCCTATATCCACACTCACACACACACACACACACACACACACACACACACACACACACGCACACACACGCACACACACACACATTACTTTTAGGGATTACAGCTAATTAACATTTTAAATTTTATAATAAACCATTCTAAAATGCACAAATGAAAAAGACATATGCAACAAGCATTGTGAGAAGCCATTAATAACCAACAATTAAAATTAATTGGACGTCAAGAGAATGCACAGGAGTGTGAGTTAGTGAGGAAACAAGACAGAGAGAGAGAGAGAGAGGACTTAATGAGTAAAAACCAAGCTGTCACGGTCACTGTCTTGGGATCTGTCGGCGCGCGTGCATCTCTATTAGAATGACAAAGTGATCTCAATATGACCTCCTTGTTACCCAACTTTATGAGTTAAAGGCAAAACGAACACACGACAAACGATCTCTTTGCAACTCTCCCCGTTTCACTGTTATGCAAGAAGGAAGAGAGAGAGAGAGAGAGAGAGAGAGAGAGAGAGAGGGTAGAAAGAGTGCGGGGTGAACATTACCAAGCACGAATACTAATGAAATCGAAACAGCCTCGATGTGCCTTGAAAGTGGCAAATTGGTACGTACAGTACGTAGAGTACCATCTAAATTTAAGCCGAGCCATAAAAGGCCAAAGAAGTGAGCGTGAGGAGAGCATTTGTAACGCAAAACAAAGCACTGGCACTCTTGATCCAGGAACAATCATGTTTGCAAAGTATAAAAATATATATATAGAAAATAAAAGACAACAATATGGCTCTCAGTGTTAAGAGTGAATGAGTGCAATGCAACTATCACATCACACTAAAAGTTGACTCACGGTTGCACCAGTGCAACTGTTGACAGTATCAAAAATTTAGATCACAGCAGTAGAAGTTGGATAAGTTTGTTGGCTTTAAGCTGGTGTCTCCTATTCGAACTACAGTGAATCCTTACTTCTCCTTGAATATTATTAGCTTAATTATTTAACTTTTCCAGATATGTCGTCTTGATATTGATCTAAATTAATTTTCGACACTCAAAAATTATTGTTAAAAAAATTCAAGCAACGTGTAAAGGGTTAATGTTAAAGTTGATTTAGGTCAATAAAGAAGGAAGAATCCCGGTAATCACTGATGTCCGCGACCGCTGCCATCAAAAGTAAACTTGAATTGCACTCTTGTCTATGTCGTTTTCCAAAGTAAATAGAGCTGTTTATTCAAATGATTCTTCGTTCCCCTAGCACTCTCATGTGTAATGGGTGTGTGTGTGTGTGTGTGTGTGTGTGTGCCTTCTAAACTAAATTTTGCGGACATAATTTTTGTGGAAGCTTGCACACACACACACAATTGGGAATCACATCAATGATTTTTGGAAACAGCCCACCGGCACAATGACGGATGACTTTCCACTGTCAATCGATCCACCACAACTTTAATTGTTTTCAACTTTTAAGAACATTCTTGCATTCTTTAAAGAAGAATCGATAAGACACCGGGGTTTTTTGCTTTATTGGAATTTATGTTCAAGTGGAGAAGAGGAAGGGGACTTACTTTTACAATCGATCCAACGAGCACATCAAATCAGGATAGTCCTTTTCTATGCCATATTTTTTTGTAATAATAAAAGAAAAGCTAAACCCACGTTAGCTCATTTTGTTAAAAGTTTTTGTAACAAACAAATTGAAAAGTGATCCGGCCACAAAATGAGCTAATATCGATGCAGATAGAGTGAGTGTGTGGCGCGTGTTTGCATTTTCAATTTACCTTAGTTAACTTTAATGTTTCTAGAAGTAGTATAATTGGTAGTATAATTAGTGAGCACTTTTCAATCGATTGATGTTTGAGTTTTTTCCCCTAACAAAGTGCACTATGAGATCAAGTGAGCGAGAGAACTTGAATTACTACAATGCTTACTAAGCACCCCTCTCTCTCTCTCTTTCTCTCTCTCTCTCTCTCTCTCTCTCTCTCTCTCTCTCTCTCTACTAACAAACAGGAAACAGACAGAATTCATGTGGGAATCCAGGAAAAAAGGTAGCAAACGCGTCAAGTGAAGAGTGGAAGACAATTAGATGTTATTAGAGAAGGCGGCAACACTCAACTTCAATGACAATTAACTCCACTCCAAAGTGAGTGTGCTGATGGCTTAGCATAGACGACTAATTAAAACAAATTGGTTGCTATGTTGCACTGCAAGTTTTAAATACAACAAAATGCAAAACCAAAAAACCCGTTTCTTTGCTGTTTTCTACTGTAAAATTCTAAACAAACACTAATCTTCGCTGACAAGTAAATTTTTATATTAACTAGATAGAAAAAGTAAAAGAGAGAGGTGGGGGAATCACAAACAAATATTTGTACAAACATATTTCCTAGCTTCAGACATAATTTTAAGTAAACAAAATTATATTTTGCATCATTTCTAGGGAAAATATTTGTATTTTTTTAGAAAAGAGAAATATTATGTAATGAAAAAGATTAAGATGACCAATTTAAAAATTATAAGTAAACCAGGAGGTTGTTATCTCAATGGCGTTGTGTGTCATTATATGAGCTTGCTTATTTGGTATTAATTTTCACAGAAATGACAAAGAGGCAAAGAGAATGAACCTCCTAGCTCCAATCTCATAGCTCCAGATAGTGCCACAGCAAGCAGTGTGTGAGGTATATACATTAAATATTTAGCATTATTTATCACACAAAACGAATGAGTCACACAAAACAGTGAAAAATGAGTGACAGAGTGAAGTGAAATCTATATACGATATGATTCTCTGATTTCTCCCAATGATTGAGTGTGACTTCAAATGTCAACTTCTAACGTTTCGAGAAAGAGAGAGAGTAAGAACGGTAGAACGCAGGAGTGTATTTTTATAAATTTTATTATTATTATTTATTACAATAAATGAACAAATAAAATATTCATAGATGTGAGATAAGTCCAACTCGTGGGTAGAACCGCCAGGGGAATGGCTTGATGTGGGAAAACAAACGCAAAATGAATTCACTGACTATGAATAGAGAGAGAGAGAGAGAGAGAGAGAGAAAGAGAGAGAGAGAATGCAACCTCGTGGTGGTGAAGTTAATCGAAACTTGTCAGAAGCAATCGGCTCAAATCATCTTTAGTGCCACCCACCTTTCTCTTTCTCATCTATTTTCTTATGCAAATCTAATCTGGTAAAAACTCCAAGACTTTTAATTTTAGATGCTCACAATCAATGGCAATCGCTTTCACACTTTCTCTCCGCAAGAGGCAATCATTCAAATGCATCTCACATGCACAAATCCAGCCAGGAAAGCCTACATTTCAGGGGTTTTACTTTAAACCTGGCAGTGTGAAGCGATTCTAAAATTAAACCCAAAATTTGTAAACTTTGATAAGAAACAATTTTGATATAACCAAAACTAAATTAATTTTTTTGGCAATGTTTACATAAAGTTTGATGAAAAGATGAATTTATTTTAATTTAGAAAATAAATAGGAAAGAGGAGTGTGTCCCAAATCTTTTACTTTTGTGCAAAATTTCTTTAGGCTCGTATTGAAAGCTATATGAAATGACTTGTTGTATAATAATGGAAAGTTTGTAATATGACGCGTTGTACAAGAAGAAATTGTGCGCACCAAGTTAGGTTTCTTGCCAGCCGGCGCGCCGATGTCAACACTTCTTCCTGAACGTTTTCACACACCATTTGATTTTGCTTTCCACTCTTTTTTTAAAAGGCTAAACTTTTGTCAACTGAGGTTTTACCCGTGACTAAATAAACTCGCTCAAACAAGTGAATTGCAAATAACGACAAATGGAATTTGGAAAATCTCTGATAAACAAACCTACTTAGGTTTATATCTACTCATCAATTTGCTGATGATGCACACGTTAAATTAGTCTGACCTTAACGTTGTGTGCGTTGCAGTGCGTTACATTCAAATACCAAGAGAAGGAGAAACTAGAAAGAAGTGAAGACATGTAATCATCCTCTTGTGTCGCCCTATTTAGTCCAGTAGTATCGCCAATTTTAAAAGTGCATTGCGATACTGCTTGATGAATAACTCTATTAGATTGCAGTAGACGCCGAATGCTACTTCATCTAGGATGCGTCAATATGCAAAACATTATGCTTGTTTCTGTGTCTGTGTTGTGGCACTAGCTTCCGCTGTCGCGTTCGATCTAAATCAGGAACTAAACATTAAAGAAGGACTGATAGGAACATGAGAACCGAAGAAATGCATTATAGAATTAGTCCCAGTGCTCTTGTCTAGAAACATGTCGGCGACAATCAATAATCCAAGCGCCACCCTGCAGTCTCGCTGTGTTAGTGGGGGGTGAAAGATCACCAAGGATCGCTTCTGATCAAGCCGATTCTCGTAGGTCAGATTCGAGCCACAGAGAACACCATTTCGCTCCACACAACTCGACCTGTCACTGTTTGCGCTCGGCAGATGTCAATAAGGCACCATAGTCACACACACAATGGTTTGTTAATTGTATTCCAGCCATAAAGAGGCAATAAAGATAGCTTTGCCAAACGGGTGAGTGAGGCAACAAGAAAGATAAAGACATAAACTCATTGCTTCCAATTTAGGCCAGATGACTCACAGTGGTGCACTGCACACTCAAGTTCAAACCCCACAAAAAAGTATATAAACAAAAAAGTCTAGATCCGAATCCCAAAGTCGAAACAACAATTGATACACACGTTGGTAAGTCCGAGCTTATCTCACTTCTCGCTTTTGCAACATCGAGTCATGTCTGGAAGAAGATGCTAGCCTAATCGGATTTAACTGGAAATTTTCCATGAGTGGTGGCGCAACTTATCAATGATGATGAAAATAGTACAATCAATACTTTTTTAGAGATATATTTGCCATTAACACTTAGTCATTGCGCATACACACACAAATACAAGTAAACACTTATGTAGACAAAAACAAGTTCAACAACCCAAAAGGGTGTTTCCCATGAATACAATCATCACCTGTAATAAACTATTCCAAAAGGATTAACTTTTTGATAGAGAAAAAATATACTGCTGTAACAACTGCATTATTATTCGACACAAGTTAAGTGGTAGGATGCTAGATCGTTATTTACTTGTCTTGATCGGGATCGATCGCGTAGAGTGAGTCATGTGGTGAGCGTGTAGTGAGCACCATTAATCGATTGCGACACGACTTGTGTGTTGTGGTCACTCCAATAGAAGTATTATGGAAGCTAATTGGAATGTCCAGTGACAGTGGCCATCGTGGTTGCAATGGAAAAAACACCTATCACGAGCAAAGCGAGCCACACTCGGAAATGACACTCGCTACTCACACTGCAAGTTTTTCAAGATAACAAAAAGTTCCATTCCAACGATGCTCAAACAAGAAAAACATGAAGTTTTGGCATAGAAAAAAAGAAAACAAATATCTGTCTGAACACAAGACAGTGTGGCCAAGCATGTATCCGTGTGTCTCCGTCTAGTTTAGTTAAGAAAATAAATGCCTAAATCTATCTTCTCTTTCTCAAAGCACAATACATTGTGGTAAAAAACGACTTTAATATGATGTCTCACGTCTTACTAGACTTTAAATTTTCATATATTTGCCTTACCTCACATTTTCAATATCAGAAAAAAATTAAAAATTCTATTTTCAACTGGTATAAATCCTAACTTTGGTATTCACCATCGACTTAGTTATAAAAATTTAAATCTCTACCGTTTCACTATCTAAAAAAGAATTTATCAGAATCTCAATTTGATTTAAAAAACGAAAAAACGCCTCATCATTTACGGAATTTTTCAAGCAGAAAGCACTTATTGAAGAAAAAGAAGACACGACTTAGAGTAGAGAATGAGAGAAGGACATTTGAGGACTGCAAAAGGGGAAATTCTCCTCTACTCTACTAAACTCGATTATCCGATGCCGGTAGAAACAGATGGCCGACAGGAGGATGACTGGCCAGAACGAATGAGTTGAGCTGGTGCAAGCAGTCTAATTCGCTCGATTAGCGCCAGAACACTTTTGGTCAAGCGTCAAGACGAAAGTCACCATCGGGCAAAATGAATAAATCATCCACCGAGTGGAGTAAGAGATTCCACTGGCACGATAGACACCGAAGGCACAAAGCCAGCGAGACAGCTTCAAGTGCACAGCCCAAACATTCCAGGGCAAATTAAAGCCCATTGGGCCAGTGTGGCACATTTGCGGATATGCAATGAGTCCAACTCTAATTCGACTCGATATGTTTGTTTATACCACCAACTACTGCCAACTCGTCCCATCTCCCCAAAACGGACCTACGCACATCCGAACAGAAGAGAAGAGTGTTTGAATTCGGATTTGTGATAGCGATTGAAATGCTTAGTGTGTTTGCAACCCACACCCCAAATCAAACATGACCATCTTCTGCTTCTTCTTGTGTTTACTCAACCTCGAAAAACGAGATGAAGTCTACTTTTCAAAATTTTCTGCGCGACCACCCAAACTTAAAGGTCAAGCAAAAATTCCAAATTTTTTCTTCCACAGTAAGGTTTAATTTAATCTTTCCCAAAGTCTTTTGTCCAACTTTTGACAGTCAATTCATTGTTTTGATAAACAATTTGTTAAGCCTCGTCGTGGCATCATGCTGACTGACCAAATGCTAAAAGAATAAAATTCCAATCGAATAAGTTATTTTCCAGTAACCAGTTTGTTGAATAGGGCCAAGTCGAGCTTATGACTGTAAACAAAACGAATAACAACATAGACAAAAAACAAAGCCTAAAGTCAACATTAATTACTGACTAGCTAGTTTCTCTACTGAGCCAATAAATTGCATCAACCGTAATTACAACTAATCACAATCAAGTTTTAAATTGTCTCTACGTTTTTTTTATAATTGTGTGGTGGTACCAATAATGAGTGAGTGCTCGAAGCAGACATATTTAACTATAGCTGACAAGAATAGGCTATATCAAAAGTTGGTGTGATTTGACCAAACAGGAAACAGGACAAGTCAGTAGTGGTGATCAAGGTAATCCAACTCGACAGTGTAACTGTCCTAAATCGACACAATGGAAATATCCCAGACCCTCACACACAAATACAAATAAAACACTTTGATTTCAATTGTAGTAAAAGTGTTCAAAATAACCTCGGTGTGCTTGTACACAATCAGAGTTGTGTCTGGAATTAAATCCTTATGGAACATTTAGCTTCTCGGTTCCCTCTCATACACATTGGTGTCTATATTTGAACCCGTTCTCGTCTTTAACAACAACATGGGAATTATTAATTCAAACCAATCTACCAAATAGGACAAAATGAGTTCAGGTTACCAATCTACCAAACAGAAAAAATGAGAATCAAAATAATTAAACTGTATAGCAAACAAATTTAAATAAGTTGTTGTCATTGTCGCTTTACTTCAAAAAAATGCAAAATTCAGTTATAAAAAATAAAAAAAATAAGCAACATTTGAACATGATTCGGGACCGAATTCACAGTAAATTGGTAAGTACAGCCAATTGTGATTATGATAACAAAATGTCCACTTTGGTATTGATATTAATATGGTCACTGGAAGTCGATTTGCAGTGGTGCAAATCGAGTCATGCATCTAGACACCATAAAAGAGCAGTACTCGGTCTACACTACTTTACAGTGGCTATAAACTGCAAGGTAGACTCAATAGACACGTTTGTCCGGGCCGCATTGCGAATATTCAATGAAAATTACTTCTTGTGGTCTACTATAAAAGATATCAATACATAACATTCTTTGAACTAGCAGTTAATGTGGCCACATCAAAACATGTTTTTAAATTTGGCCACCCACATACAGAAAGCTAGCTAGAATAATTTAGGCAAATTCCAACTATCCAGTCAACCGTATTTAACCGACTGCTTATACAACAAGTTGGACATGTTTTATTCCTCATTATTATTATATTATTATTATTATTATTTACACATTAAATCCAACAATCCAGACAGAAAGCTTAAATCACACGGATGATGCTTCATCACTCATTTAGACGAATGATTTGCACTTCAAGTCACTTTGGGAATTTAAAATCTAATTTGCATTTATTGCATACACAACTGTGAACTAGCGTCGATAGAGTAACACTAATAACAATTTTTCAACAATTTCAAAATTTGTTTGTAACCGTTTGTTCATAAATCATATGACTCAAAAGTGACAATTTTCATGACCTCTTACCCTCTATATGATAATTTTTAGTAAGCATCGCAGGAAAAATCCTAAAAGCAAGTTTCTAAAAACGTAAGCTTGATAAAGAAACTTAGCAAAGAAACTTCCCGGAACTCTCCTATGTAAATACACAGGGTTGGCTTTTCCTATTTGTAGTCATCAAAAATCACCACTGTTCAATGAAAAAACATTTTTTAGAAGCTTTGAAATCGATACATTCCAAACAATAAAGTAATAATGATAAAGTTAAATAAAGCTCACAAGAAAAATCAATCCTAAGAAAGTTTCCAAAAAACAGTTCACTTTGGTAGACTACGAATGGTAGTGTTTTTGAGAAGAAAATCTTTCCAAATTCTTCTATGTAAATAATATTGTAAATACATTGGATTGGTTTTTTCCTTCTAGTCCTAAACAGTATTTATTTTTTGTAAATTCTATGTTATTTTGTTGAATAAAATCTAAGAAAATACCAATCTAATAATATGCAATTTTGTATATTTTTTTTCTTGGTACAGCTAGGCGCAAAATATAAAATGTTTACAATTCAAATCACGGCATGAGCACGACAAATCCATGCCAAACGAGTGCCACATTTATGAACTTCAAACTTATAGGTTAGTGGTTGGGAAGTGTGCGATTGTCATATGTGTATCGCTACGTACCGTTCGCCATCGTCGACGTAAGGCTTCTCTGGATCACCAACGAGAAGAAGGTCGCGAAAGCGATACCTCGGAGGCAGTGGAGACCCGAGTTGACCCGTGGGGGTCACACTGTTCACTGCTGCCGCCGAGTTGGACACTGTTCCATAGGCCGCCATGTTGGTGGCTGCTTTGGAGCACTTCTCACCACTATCAATTGGGTCCAAGTCACCCTGCAAGGTTGGCACTTGACAAACTTGAATCAAACGACACCTTGTAAATCAATCACAATTTGTCTTGTTCGGTGGGTAGTTTGCCGCGTAGTCAGTAGTCGATTGGTAACACTATTACAATTGCAATGTCTTGATCAATCAAATCTATATATCACAAATATGATTGATGCACCACAATGATAGAATGTATAAATACAAAAATAATATCACGTGCAAGCAAAATGTGACTCGGTAAAAATCCACTTGGCATCTTAGGTTGAAACTGACGCTCCACTTCGCTTTTGAACGGCCTCTTCCAGTTGGTTTACATGATCCAAGAAGAACAATGTCTGTCGGTGAAATTGCAAAAAGAATTAATTTTCATAAATCAACGAACGAACAAACTCAAATCGAGTGTCTATTCGAGGAAAAACCACATTAGTCTATCGAATGACACTTCTACCACTACTTTTATCGTTTCAGCATGCAACGCGGGAAAAAAGCATTTCAAAACGCTTCTTTATGTGTACATATATATTCTACTAAAAGATAGAATAAAATGTAAAGAATCTTTCACAAGCAAATAGAGATATTAGCGAGTGGTGGCAACTAAACAAAAATGAAGATTAATCTCTGATGCGATGCGAGCGTGTTTTATTCAAATAAACGAGTGAGAAAGAGAAAGAGAGAGAGATAGAAAAAATCGAGGCCAGGCTAGGATCATCGACTGGCGCCAATAATGGTGGTAGAGAACAAAGCCTTGAGATTAATGGTGAAGGCACTGCACTGGGCACTGGTTTCATGTCACTGCCACCTCGTCCACTGTGACACTAGGACACGTTGGCCAGTCCAAGCACACACCAACTTTCTCTCTCTCTCTCTCATACACTGACCCCAAGTTAGATCCCACCCAGACGCGGAGTAAGTAACTGGGTACAAGTCAACGACCACCTAGATGATGATGATGATGATAGTAGGATTGGAGCAGATGGCATGATTAATGCCCTCAATTGTTCATGTGCCGAGCCGACTCGTCCCATTCACACCCACACACAATAGCAGTGCATACAACGAGTCACTCTTCTCTCTTCAAATCACCCCAAGAGACCACTTTCGCGGTCACTAATTAGTCCAATTTGCATTGGTCATTTCTTTTCACTTGTTTGGTTTTCATTTAAAAAAAGAAATTGAAGTTGCCTTTTTGCAAATGATTAACTTAATTTGGCGTTTTTATGGTACAGTTCGTTTTGAACATCACTTTAAAAAATATTCAAAAATCAAAATAGGAAACCATACAATTTAAAACAATAATAAAAAGACTTTTTGCCGCAAAGCATAGAACGTTAACTAATTTTAAAATCTTTCTTCTATTTGTTTGTGTAATAAAAAATAATTTTTTAACAAAGCTGTCATGGTAGGATGACAAATGGTTAATGACAACATTGGTCTATTGCTTTATTCTTCTTGTTTTAAAAGAAAATTTTAAAGCCAAGTTAAATAAAATTTCAAATAAAAAGTAGCCTCAAGCATAGAGCTGCAAAAGTGCCAAAATCAAAGTCGCATTGAAATCTGAAGCCCATTGTGAGTGTGAGTGTGATCAATAGTACAATTCCTAATTAGAAGATCAAACAGTCCGACTAGACTTGAAGTCAATTTAGAGAATAGACTTGTCGACGCAAATTTTACCCCTCACCGGGTCGATTAAATATTAACCAGACAGAACAAAAATATAGGCCGATTAGCGATGGCACGCACATGTGGATTGTCTTGGTCATCAATGTTTTATAGATGGCAACTATAAAAGATTCGAGTCGCCATGTTCTAAATGTAGAACTCTTAGAAGTAATTAACATCAATAAAAGACTACATAAGGCAAAAGACTAAAAGTGGATTGCTGCTTCACCAACGCGGAAGAAAGGTAACAAAAAACAAGTCAAGAATGTTTAAATGCAAAGAGATTTAATTCAGTACCACGATTTGAAGAACAAAGCAGCTTCTGCGAGCACAGCTGTCACAACAGGGAGATTTTGCAATGGTGACGAGCTTGAACTAACAACACAGACAAATGCGGATGCAACATAGGATGAAACAATGTATGGAAATTTGATTTGCGATTATCATAGTGTCTTGGGACCACCGGATTGCACCAGACAGTGAAGTGTGCTGGCACGATGCAGGTGACGACAAAGTGTTACCCAAATTAATTTGTTGAACATCTCAAACATGGACAAGTTGTGACAATTACGGGTGATTTCGGAGATGCTTCAGAGGGGTTTTAGATGACTGTCGGATTGGGCAACAATCGACACATGAGTGCCACGAGCTACACAAATCACAAGCAACAAGGAAATAGTTGTGTTCACTTGCACGGGGACACCACGCCGACTGACTGACGGTGTTTTTAAATTAAAAAGAAGATTTCGATGGTTTGGCGCGCACGTCCAGAGACTTGCTGGAATGGTGGGAGTGAGTGAGAGAGAGAAAGAGAGAGAGAGAGAGAGAGAGAGAGAGAGAAAAGAAGAGAGTGCCGGTGTGAGAGGCACTGGTTCAAGCGAGAAGTAGGCACCAATATACCCGATCCATGCTGGGCTGCGAGTGCCACCCGACTAACTGTGGCCTAGTGGAGCCTAGCTGGGTGACTTGTGGTGAGGTGGCGAGGAGGACAGAGAGTATGGGACACGCGCCAAGCCACACGCCGAGCGACCACTGTCTTGAGCGGTCCACCAGTCGATCGGCGGCGCGCAATCACCGTTCGCCATTCAACTAGCTCGAGCCACAATCAACTAATGGCACTGACTGGCGTGAGCAGCCAAGTTGCTTGTTTGTAATTGAAATGATCACTTGGCACAGAGACCAGACACCCACCAGTGTCACTGTACTCCAAGAGGCCAGTCTCTTTCCAGAATAATTAACCCACTCGAGTAGGAATTGTCTACTACGCTCGTGCAAGTGTTTGTCATTTGGCGAGTACTTTTGCTGGATCGATAGAAAGAGAGAGAGAGAGAGAGAGAGAGAGAGATAGTTTTCTAGATCACTCTTGGTTTGTCGACAGAAATCAAGTGGCACATTCTTGCGGCAGATGTGTCTTTTCCTCTCTTTTTTCAAACTTTAAGGAATTAATTGAATTCGAACGTCTGTTCGAATATCTTCCCATTATTGATTCGACAGATCCACCAGCAAAAATTAAAGTCAATCTCTAATGTTGAATCCCGCTAACACCATTGGAAATTTTTGAAAAATGGTCACTCTGTGGGATCATTTGGCCCACAAAAACACTATGTTTAGCAACATTGAGCACGGCACAGGCTCACAGTAGGCGTCCACATTAAACTCCACCAAGCAAGACACTTAGGCTTGGGAAAACATCAACAAACCTAAGCCATCAGCAGTAACAAGTTTGATAAGGCTTCCTCTCGAGCCACCTAAATCTCAGCGCGATAATGGTCTCTGGATTCCTGGTCGGTCGCCCGTGAGCCATATTTCATCTGAGCCAGTCTCTCGCTGTAGACACCGAGTGGTGATTCCCACTGATATAACTAGATCTAGAGGTGTCAAGTAAGGATTTACCGCTCCCGTCACTGTGATCTGACCACCGTAACTTGACCACACTAGCCAGCTTGGTTTGGCTTTAAATTCCCATAAATTTTAAAGCACCAAGAACAGTGCAAATAGATTTTTTAAATTGGCAAATATTATTATGCTAACAATTTAGACAAATTATTACTAGAAAAACCTCAGTGTCATAAAAGCTTTTGAATATTACAGTTCCAATGTTGAAAAATGTTAGTTTTATAATGGCGGATTTTGCATTAAAATTTAGCCTGCCAAAGGCTTTTTATTACAATAAAAAAAATTGACACACTTTTATCCCGAATCACACCGAAGCCGTTTCTGGGTAGAATAATTCCCGTGCCTGTTCTATTCGGTGATTGGACTCTGTTGCGGGAGACATGACACAAATAACGGCTTAGCTCATCGTAGCGCATCCTTTCGCCATCGAGTGTCCTCATTGTCCACTTGAAAAGGGTTGCAGAGTGTCAGGCGTAATTAATCGGCAACAATGGCAATGATGTGATTCAAAGAAAGTACCACAGTAGAAACAGTAACGAGAATCGACCTGTCAAACCAGTGCGCACTCACTTCTTCCACTACTCCACTCACTTTGCATAGTGTTACCATTTTTTCATCTGTTTGCAATCAAGCAAGTGGGCTAAGTCTACAATTAAATATCACTGATGTGACTTTTGGAAGCATGAAGAGGCTAATTAGAGAAATTGAATAATAAACTGCCCTTTTCTAAGTTGAACTGTGCACTTGACACACGTAGTGAATGAGATTTGTCGCCATAGCGAGTTGACCCGTGCAAACGGACAACTTTTAATTACAAAATACTGACCGATTGACTGACTTACAAACTAAAGCATCTTCGTCATTTCACCTCGATTGACTAGCAACCGATATTGGCAACAGTCGCAGCATCGATGGTATTTACACTTTCTATGTTTGGCTATCGCCTACTGCGGTAGTAAGATTACGAAACACTTGACTAGAAACGTAAGCGACAACTCAAGGGCGATAGTGTGATATACAGAAACCCTGACAACATGTGTTGTACATATGACAAGATTGTATGATGATGACGCTCCAGTGATATACAACATTGATAACCAATAAATACAAATTATGTGTGAAGTCAAATATTGGTAACATTTACAAAGGAGGCCTCGGTTGCAAAAGGCACCTCATCCGAACCGATCATATACTCGCCCCAAGTGCTATTGATTGCCAACAAGCTAAATAAGCAGATAAGCTTCACAAAGAAACCAGGAATGATCTGGAACAGAAAAGACCGTAATGAGTTTACGTTCTACCCCGAGGCCACAACTTGTGACAAATAATACCATTTCTTTGCTAACCATGCCGCTGGCTTCGTACGAAATGGCGGTGGGTCCCGAGGAAAATGGTAGCATAAAAGCGTAGGAGCAACTGATGGTCACTGGTAGAATGATGCTGATTGGGTTGATGCCGATCGCTGTGGCCTGCAAGTTAACTCAAGTTAACTTTTCAAAATTATTGCCAATTTCCAAGCAAACCATTTGAGTAATGACAGGCACCAGAACGCAGCAGGCTGCCATGTTCGATATAAGCTCGGTCAAAAGCACCGCAATGAGGCACATGATCAAAGTTATCACAGACTTTGGTAAACTTTCCATCACAATAAGTTCGTCTCCTATCATCTTGGAAAGACCCGAATCTTCAAACCCTCTGGACATGGCAAAGCCCCCCGAGAGCAGAAGCAACACTGACCACGAAATCTTCTCTTGTGTAATCTTCCAGTCTAGCAGCATTGGTGAAGACTCGAGGTTTTGCAGACTAGCCGGAATGAGGTAGAATAGAATCACCACCAACATGGTTGGTAATGAATCTTTGATGTATCTAATACATCAAAAATTATTGCCAAATTGAAGTTTTGATCTTGTCAAACAACTTACTGGGAATTTTCATTAAACAGATAAGACCAGCCAGTCATAAAGTCCGGAGCACGGAAAAACCACAGCACAATCAAAAAGCCGAATAGCAGCAAAACTGCGAGCTCGTTAAAACTTTTTTAAAAAATATTATAAATTGAAAAGCTATTGAGTCATGCAAAGAAAACCTTACCGAATTTTGCCAAGTTTCTGGTAGCGTGTTTCAATGGCACGATATGCAAGTTTAGTATTTTCTTTTGAACTAACGAAATTGCAAATTAAGCCCAAATTTCACTGCTTTTGAATCGAAATGCGTACCTAGGTCTTATATTAAGCTCAAATACACAGAGGTAGATCCAAGTGAATAATGTCAGAATAAATACACCGGGAAAATTGATGAAGAACCATTCGGAATAAGAGATGGCATCTCTAGGGAGAATAAAACCCAGGCTTGATAGATGCACAATTTTGCAAGTTATCCCGACTTACTCTTGGAGCAACTCGTTGAGTACCAGATTAACTGGAGTTCCGGTAATGGTACCGGTGCCACCAATGTTCGATGCAAAGCAAATACCGAGAAACATAGCATTTCGCAGTTTGCGTGACTCGGCTTCGGTCAACTGGCCACCACTGTGTGTCAAAAGGTAAAAGTAGAGTCTATTAGACCTAACACGAGCAAGGTAGGTGTAGAGAGGGCTATTGCCTGGATGGTCGTTGGCCACTGTTGATGCTGCTCGGCTTGTGATGGCATTCTTTGTTGTCCACCATGGTGATGCACACTATCCAAAGGAGGCATTAGTGTTGGTGACATGCAAGCTAGCCATCAGTAGCACTCACCGTCTGTGCACTGGTGGAGCTCTTGGTCGGGCTGGCGAGTTAGTTGGTGAAGTGCCGCGTTGACGATGGGCACCATGAGCGCGGTCGAGCCGCAATTGCTCACTAACATCGACAGTAGTGTTGTCGTGCCCATCAGACCCAGTAACAGCCTGCCAACCGATTTAATTCCATTTTGTCAGCACACGATTATTACACAAAGATTCAATGTATTTAATGTTTCACAATAATCAACTTTTGATACTGTTACTAAACTCACGTAAATCACACTTACAAAGAGTGTGCCTATATGTTAGTAATAATCGTTGTCAAGTGTCACTATATGCGTAAAACTTGAATACTTTGATGTCCTAATTTATTTATATAAAATTACACGCAAAGAATTTGAACTGCAACATGGTTTATGCTTCACGCTTGGCAGTCATATTGTAACTTAACACTAACCTCTTGGGTGAAGTTCCCGTGGCGAGAATGACTCGCAACGCGATGCGCTCATGCAGATTGGACACCTCGACAGCTGTTGCCGCGATGAAGCTGCCAAGCATGATCATGATGGTGCCCTACAAATGCCAAACGTTTGGAATTTTTAATTATCTATATCGCTCTTATGTTCTAATTAGAACCTCAAAGTGTAATTACATTGACGTAGGACTTGGTGATGTCTTCGGAGGAGACAATCTCGAAAAGAGGAAAGAGAACAGTGGGTATCAGCGAGGTGATTGCCATGGGAATCACCTCGCTAAACCAGTAGCTGATCATCAAAACTATCACATAAGCGCACTTTGCTTCCTATCAAATGGAGGTAGGAAAGGTCAATTTGCAAACATTTTGCTATCTTAACAACAACAAAGTACACTTACCTTAGAATCCCATGCCAGTAGTATTGGAAGCCAGATCACTGGTATGAGCCAGCCAATAAGAAGGCGGCGCAAAGCCCATAGTCTGGTCACGCTCATGCTCGATGGTGTACATGCAAATTAAAACAAGAACTAGACAAGCTGGATTAACCATGCTACCATCACACTTCCTTCTTATATTAGCACATAGTTTCAATATATCTCCCGCCTATACTACCAACTCAGTGCTTGCATCATTATTCCAATATAAACAATATTGGTATTGATAAGATTTGCCGTTTGGCTGAACCACAAAAATAAAGTAAAACTGCTACTGTTGAAAGAAAACCTTCAAGAAACTTTCAAAGAAACAACCTAAATTTTTCACACTGCGCAAAGTGAATCGAGACATGGCGAAGAGCCGCGCTCTAGGGGCCAATTTGCCAAATGAGTTTCAGTGAGGATCACCAAAGCGATAGGCAAATCTTGGTTATGATAAATGTCTTCCTCCCCCACTTTCTCTCCCTCTCTTGGTCTCATCAACCTAAAGATACGCTTTGCCAACGATGAATTCTCTTGTTATCACCGTCACAAAAGCAAAGTGCAACTTGTCATCAAGAACACAGAGAATGTTCGATAGAGAAATTCGGTTTTTAATTTTTTAAACATATACATATTTGGTCTTTCGCATTGCGGTAAGTGAATGAAAAAAATAAAAATAAGTATCGGTGGAGAGTTAAAAAATTAAATCCACTGGTGAAAAGCAAAGCAACGCAGTCTCTAGGCATTGTTGTCTCTTGGTGATAACTATTTTAATGTTAAATCAACACAAGATGAAGTATGCCTAGTGTAACGTGGTATTTGACACATCTGCGGCGAGATGATGCCTCGGGTGAGTTGGAAAATCACAGTTGAGTCAAACATGTTGGTTGGGTGCGTAGGATAAACATGGAAGGTGCCCAGACACGTTCAATGTTCATGCCTGATAATGCACCACTGACTTCACTTGGCCACCCTCCCCACCCCAGGCCATGTTTGGTCACCAGGACTGAGAGAGACAAAGTGAAAGCCTTCAATGCCCCTCTCCCTCCAACTTAACCTTTTTAGGCAAACCAATCACGTGTTGCCAATCGTGATCGCTCCCTCACACAAACATCTCGTCACCAGAGAAGATTTCGAGCTCACTATCACATTTACAAGTTACAAGTATCACCAAAAAAA
>WURS02262066.1:0-19184 GCA_011762765.2 Rhinocypha anisoptera | reverse complement strand
TTTCCACAGATTTTATTTTTCTTTACGATGCGTTTCGCCGTCACTACGGCATCATCAGGTACACTGAGGGTGTGGACCTTTTCTTTACGACGGCGAAACACGTCGTAAAGAAAAATAAAATCTATGGAAAAGTACAAAGTATATTTATTCCTAACATGGATATACTATTATATAATCCAATTTTATTGTATTTGGATTTATTGGAAAAAAGCAAAGTTTTATTTTAAATCTTATCTATTCTTTCGACTTTACAAACCTATTTCTTACTTTATAACTAGTGCTTGAACATCCTGAAATAGCTCCACATTAGCTCCACATCTGCTTCTACTCCTGCCAATAGTTATTCCCACTCCTCTCTTACAATTTCCTCTTCAATTAAAAAGGGCAGCGAAAACGGACATTTCTTCCTTACTCCTCTCCCTTTCGCTGAACATCCAGACACTTGATCCGCCGTATAGTAGTAGTATAGTATAGTAGTATTTTTGTTTATAGGGTGTGTCGGCGGGCGGCTATGGTCATTTAGTACCTCTTCAAATCATATAAAAAACCTTAATGGACAAATTCAACACCCATTCCCTAGGCAGGACTCAAAGCCGCGACCTTTGGAATAGCCGGTGAGCTCTCTACTCCCAGGCACAAACGGCAAGCAACATCGTCCAGTCTTAATGTATTTTCTGAATCATATTACACACACACATTATCTGCAACACGTTCTTAACCTTTGACTCCTTTACTTTTATTGAATGCTTTCTCAAAATCCAGGGGCTAAAGATAAACATTTATTCTGATAAAACTTCGTATTTATTTACTTTACTGCGTGTTTTCTTAATATTTTTATTGCTACTATAGAATCAACTGTTCCCGTTTCCTTTGATAATGGAGCTTCACTTTCGTATTTAACCACAGTGCTCTCCATCCTTGCTTACTTTAATTTTATTGCTATATCGGCTGTTTGAGAAATCAATATTATTGCCATATTATCATTAAACTCCATCATATCTCCTGCCTCGGTGGCGGCGGGGTCCTCGTCTGCCAACCCGGAAGTCGCGAGTTCGAATCCCGACTAGGTGGATTTTTCAATCTCCACCTAGGGCATGGATGTTGTGTTTCGTCCTTGTTATTAAAAAATGTTGTAGTGCCCTCTTTAATTGGCCTTTGAGTGCTGTTTGTGGGCGATTGAAAATAAATAAAAATAAATAAATATCACACTATCATCACTCTGCTACATTGTCTTTTTTTGAGTTAGAAGATAATGTTGATTTCATTAATTATTTCAAGCAAACGCTTTTCACATGGCACGTGGAATTTTATAAAGACTTTTTCTTCTAAATTCTTAGCCTTTCTACAATAAAGTAGTATTATTATTACTCCCTTCAACTTCATTTCCCCGAATTGTTTCCGTCTACCGGGAATACATGGGCGTACGAAAACATCTGCTACTCCACCTTCCCTCGCTATATCTCAGAGAAATGGTCTGATTTCTTCACCCCTGCACTATGCATTTCCCCTATCTCCTCTTAAACCCTTTTGGCACTCTTACTAAGTTTTTCACTTACAACACTTTCGGTGTTGTTACTTTAATTGTTGTAGGTAGTAGTATTTTCCCCAAGTTATGGTGTAATTTATCCTTTTCTACATTTTTGTGAAAAAAATCTTTTTTCTTTCTTCATATCGTACACATTTCTCCTTGTCTATTATTAGTTTTACATAAATATTTTTATCATCGGCGCTAATGACCTTGATGTCGGTGCTCCCAAAAAAAACCCCAAATATTACTATTTCTATCATATTTCTTCTGTAGTATTAGAGCATCTCCTTAGTTTATTATTAAGTTCCTTTTTCTTTCTGATATTCTTAGAGCATTTTGATGTAGGCTTAAATTATAAAATAACCCCGATCAATGCTGTTGAAAATAAACCTCAAGTTGAACATAGATTCATTTTACGGTGACAGTTATTTTATTTACGTCGATTCCTCGACAATCTTGTTGAGATTCAAATTTCAAGGGTCGTTTTTCGAGGCATTTAAATTTGAATATTCTGAAGTAATCGTGCTACAATAATTTCTTCCAAAAAGAAAAGAAATATTCTCTCTTCCATGAAATGTAACCGTAAGTTGTAGAGTGTATTATATGCTATAGTATGTTAGTGAATTTGCCATAAAGTTTAAACTTAATTCAATATAAAAAAGTTGAATGTATGTAAAGTAATAAAAATAAAAAAAAGATATACGATCGGTATTTATCAGAATGCATACAGTAATGACATACAGTATTGGCTTGCTCATTAAAATAACATAGACATAAAACCGGGAGCAGGATAGAACACAGAAATCAGCTTTCTAACCGCTATCATATGGAAGAGCAATATTTATCATTATGTTACTGTTACTTGTGAAAAATAGCTTTTTAATAAAGTACTTGGTGACACAAAAGAGGGATGAAGTACTCCAGGGTGGATTAAACATTTATTTTAGGAATATATAGTTTAATTTATTTTGGTTGAAATGATACTAAAGCACGTTCAAACGTTAAGTAAAGGGAGAATTTCAAGCATAATCTGTCACATACTTCCACTACCTGCGTCAGTTGTAGCTGACGCAAACAAAGACTTCGGCATGCACACCACACTTTCCAAAGGCGAGACCATTTTGCATTTGAATTTTCCGAATCGGTAAACTAACCACGCGATTTTTCCAGTTACATCACTGCACTTATTTTTGAAATGTCGCTTTCACAGTTGTGGCCACAATTTCTTCAAGTTCTTTAAGGCACGCGAAAGTTGTCACAAGTCCCTGACAGTTCTCCTTCAAAGGCCTAAAAGGAAACGTACAAAAAACACAGTGATGGGCATGCGCTAAGACGATTCGTCCTCATCTTCCCCCGCGATATGGTACTTCATTTTATTCGCGTGCGAGTCATGATAGGCGTCCTGCGTCGACGTCGGTGTCTCCTGTTCATTCTGCTGGCTCTGGTATTCACATGTCACGGGTTGATGGCTACCGTAATAGCCTCCGTCAGGATTTTGATCGCTAGGGTCATTGGCGTACACCGACTGGGACTGGAGCGAGACGGAGCCGTAGTAGACCTGAGGTTCATAGTGCTGATAAGACTCCCCCGCGGGCAGCTCCTCCTCGCACGAGGTAATCTCGGAGCATCCCTCTCCGCTTTCGAAGATACGTGTGAACAGATCGGAATCACTCAACTCATCCCCATGCTCCTTTCCCCTGCACTCGTCCTCCCCCTCCTCCACTCCGACTTCCTCGACCTTTTCCTTGTGTGGCCTGCCCTCGCTCGAACGCAATGTCGCAAAGAGAACCACGATGAGGACGAGGGCTGTGGGAATTCGGGTTGTCGCGGCGTTCATTTTTCCAGCGTAATGCCCGCGGGAACGTGCTCGAACGCCGTCGATTTTCGAACTGCGGGGCTCCTCTCGTCTTTCCGTCGCATTTATTCGGGATTTGTATCGTGTGTCATCGGTGCCCGCAATATGCAATGCACATTACCAAATATTTTGCGAATGCAATGAAGTCGCGTGACGAGGTTCTCCCTCCAGACTTCGTTACATCATTTTGTTTTGAATTATTAGAATTGCGGAATGTGCTTTTGATTTAGCTCACCCAAACGAGTCGTTGGTTATCTGACTAACTTGGTCTCTATTTTGGATGCACGTGCACTCAGTTTTAAGTTCATAAAGAATTGTCTTTTCGTTTTGCTATCCTTTGCCATATTTTACCATATATCTTCCTTAATCACAAACGCATGTAGAACACTTCTAAAATAAAGGTTCATTTATGAAGTAACAAGAAAAACATTAAAATTCTATAAATGAAATATTTATTAACACGTGCCGAGGTTCAGCGTGGCACGGCATCATCATCTCACCTGATGAACCCAGGTCGTGCTAATAAATAATTGATTTGTGGAATCGCAGTGTTTTCCTTTTGTTTCTTCAAGATGAAAGAATTCCACAGAGTTAAGCCTGAAACCATTTCTGACATCTCTGAAGTTTCAATTAATTATTGGGGTGAAATGGTGATTTTCCATGAAAATCAGGGAAAGATATAATTATTCTGTAATCCTAGAAAATTACAGTTATATGAGTTAAATAGAACTTATAAATTTTATGCTTTGAAAATGACTGTATATCTACGAATACACTGGAGTCCAAAATACTGTGGAGGTGGTACTGTAAAATTTTCTGGTTGCGGATGTGTATAATCGAAAATTCGCGCATAATAACATTATTATAAAAATTAAAAAAATATCATGAAGCAAATGCTCATACCTCAGGATTTATATAATTATTGATGAGCAACATGAATGTTATAAGTTTTCATCGCTAAGCAAAACGCCATATTGCCGAAAAACTGCCCTGAAGATGTTTTAATAATACATTAATACGTCACATTTTAATAACCAACTTTTGTTGGTTTTAATGCTTAGTATATTTCCAAAAAACAAATTTAAACAGTACACGGCCTGTTTCGACGATTATCGTCATCAAAAGAAAACTTTAAATTTTTTCCGAATTTTCGGTGGTCGCACATCAGCATTTTCATAGGAAAATGCTGATATGCGAAGTCGAAAAATGCTTTTTTGCTCCTTACTTCCAACGAAATTGGTGGTGTGCTACCACCAAAAATACTGAACCAATTTTAAGTTTTCTTTTCTGTGTCTACTATGGTTTTTTGTGTGACTGTTTTATTAGTAGTTTATGTGACAATAAGTAGTGCTATATTCACATGTGTGAACTTCAAGTGCGAGTGTGAACACACACATATATTGGTTTTCAGCATCTTTCCAAACTCTCTTGTGTTACCTGCACCATCTACAGACATTCGTAGTTCCTAACTCTTACATTATCCATTATTCTATGCCCTATACTGCCTGAACTGTCCCTAGGGGTCTTTCCTCCTTAGATAGTTTCCAGTTCAGTTTTCACCGACTGTAATATCTCAATATCTATCCTACTTCTATTTCTCCTTAGTATCAGTATGCCCTCTTTATAAGGTTCTCTTACAATGGCTCTTTGGAGTACTTCTTCATTGGTTCTTTCTTAGTTGTTATCAAATGAATGAGGCACAACTGGTCGGTATGGTACTCAGGCTTCTTACGGATATCGTCTTGGCAACAAGTTTGTAAAATATTTCATGAGGACATCATTAGGGAGTTTTTTCAAGCCCTAGAGCATTTTTAACGAGAAAAAATGCGCTACAAACATTCAATAGAATGGTATTAAAGTAATTTTCCATATTTGCTATTGGGATGACAGTTAATTATAAATTCTTTTAGTTACATTCTATTGAGTGTTTGTTGTACTATTTTTGTTTTTTTTTACAAAATCCTTTAGGAATAAAACAAATATTTTTGCTGCCTGCTTGATAAATATTTCACGAATCCGGCAATAGGGTTGAATACAATGGTGGTTTACCCTGCGCTTAGGCGACCACCATAGTTCAGTGCTACTCTGTGATTTTTGACCCTTTAATCCTGTGGAGTAATGAAATGACTTGATAAATATTCTGCGGAAATAATTACTCTTCTCTAGATTATGACTTTCCTATGACATAACCAATGGCTTAAAATCAACTGATACAAGAGCACCAATAGCTACTGCAATCTTTTGAGACGATTGTCGTCTTTTATATCGTCTAAAGACGATGGTGTTGGAAAAAGATTCGAGTGAAACATTGAATGGAATGTGTTTGCAACTTAAGATATGCAAATATATTGCAAACTGCACTATTTTAAATCTACTTTCCGACGTGAGAGAGAGGGGGAAATCTCAATTCAGGAGAATGATGATGTGTAGGTCATCAATTTTATGGTTTCCCCGCTCTGCACCATTCATTTTTCTTTCCACATCACCCAGTCGCATTTAAACCGAAACAGTGACAGTCCAAGAATGCGCATGGAAAGGCAATGTGTCGAAGATGATTGCTTCATCAAAACGACATCCCATGCATTACTTAGCATTTCGTCCATGATATGCCACCTGTGCTAGAAGGCTAACGAATTGCAGACATATTTTGTTCAGAACGTACAGCCTACACCATTTCATCCTAAGAAGTAATGCTCTCCACTAAGGCAAATAATCATCAGATTCGTCACTCCCGTTGTTTCAAATTCCACCTGAAATTCTTCAATAATATTAGTGTAAATTATGAAAATAATTTGTTATTAAAATAAAAAATCCTAGGTATTTAATTGCAAACTCCAAAATTATAATATACGTCTTACCTGATAAATTTAATTTCCATTCTAAAATATTATGAGATTGATTTATCCAAAAACATGTTTATAAAAATTGAAATAGTATTTTAGAATATTAGAGATTCGATGAAATTCATAACTCGACTTTTTAGTAAAGGGACTGAACGGTACGTCGGTTTTTTCTCTGCATGATAGTTGATTGAATGTGGCCAAAAGGTTTGAAAAAATGTTATTATGATTATTTTAAATCATATCTTTATGAAAAACTCGGTATTTATAAATTCCTCTCGGGTCTTCCTCCGGGATAGAGTGTCATTGAAGTCCGAAGTTTCAATTGCCTTGAAATCGATGCACGAGTCGAGCTTCGAAATTATCCCTCAAAGGCGCACTTACACGGTGAAAAACCCGAGATGAATTATAAATATGATGCGCAGGGAAAACATCAGATTATAGAGTAAAATAAGAGTTTATCTAACATTAGTTAATTTCTGTTTTTGCATTTGACACCCAACATTAACTATAATGAAATCTAATAAATCAAAATTAAAGCTTGCGAAGCTTCGTTTTGCACTCACTAAAAATATCATTCAGATAAACTGACACTGAAGATAGTTTTGATACGCAGTGCGATATCTAAGTTTTACGATACGACCGTTTCCATTTATTTTATGTAATTTCAAATTGAAACAAATAGATGTTGTCACTTGTTTATATTTCTACTGAATAACAGAAAAACAAGACCGCTTTAAACGATAATCGTCATCATCTGGTCCAGTAAATTTTCTTGTCGTCAATGAATTTTATTATTTCAAATTAATCACCGTATATTTTGATGACCACAAGAAATACAGAAGTAATTAACAAAAGGTAAATTTCACCGCCGATAAAAAATAAGAATAGATACGAGTCGTAGACGATATCGTAGATAGCACACGGCTTGTTCTCACATTGTACCTGAAAATGTTGTTATAGAGTCAGGTGAGATATGGTGGAGACGATCCATAATCTAAGAAATGAGGACAACTTGCAATATCCATCGGTGTACTACCTTGAAAGTGGTGTAGCACACCGAAACATTTCAAAATAAAGAAGTTTTTAAATGGACATTGCAAGTTGACCTCATTTCTTAAATGATAATGATGTATCATAAGAAGCTGGATAGTATGCTTAAAACAGTGTAAAATTATTTTCATATTTTTAATCTTGTTATATTACCACCATATCTCGCCTAATTGTAGGACATTTGTTTATATACATTGAATTACAACTATAAAGCTCCAAACAATCTTGAAAAAGGGAGAATATTGGGGAAGATTTCTCTGCCTACTTAACGGCTATTGCTACGGCTAGTGCTTTTGCTCTGTTATTCTTCTTCTGAATCACTACCACACTAGAAAATAAAATTCTGAAGTTAAAAAAAGCGACTATTACAGCTTTGTGTATATACAATAAAATTACATGTTATCAGTACTTTATACAAAATTTTTCTTAAATAGGCGTGGGTGGTTTTGTCACAGTCTGTAGTTCAAGGACTATTTCAACACTTTTAATGGCTTTACTTTTAACTTTTACTGGTTTTACTACTTTTACTGGTTTTACTTTTAACAACACTTTGAACAATTTTATTTCAACACTTTTTAATGTTTGCATTTTCAGGATAAACTTAAGAGGGGATATTATTCCCCTAAAGGTGTTTCTTGCTGTTGAAGATGCCGTACAGTTTATAAAGCAGAGTGAGTACTTGCCTAATACGTTTTTTTCTTCTAAGCTTTTTCTCATAATATTGGGGTCCCTTTGTCAATTGTTTTTTGCTTATATTTTTTCACGGCCACATGCCTCTGCTGACTCCAACCATTCAGAAAATCAGTTTAATTATATTCAAATTCATCGACTCCAAAGAGAAAGGAATTTGCCCCCTGCCTGTGTTGGAATCTGGACCTTTTAATTGCCGGTCGAACGTTCTACCAGTTGAGCCACAGAGAATTCAAATTTCACTGTGGAATCGGCGGGGATTTATAGACACCATTCGTCCCTTTTTGTTGGCCAATAGATGGCGCTCAGTTCGTTAGTCACACACTACATTTGAAGAAGGAAGGACATGCACGAGGAGAGATTGATAATTAGAGAGAGTATTTCCACTAAAACACACTTTTAATCTACACTTTACACTTTCATGCAAACTGAAATAATTACAGTGCTGTTCGAAGCTCGCGTATCCGAAGTATGAAATAAAAACCCATAGCGCAGTACGCATATTCTTGCAAATATCTATGCCGACTGAAAAACACGATAATCTGCATAATCTGAATAATATGCAAACAAAAATAGGAAAGGGAAATAAAATAGGAAATTAATACATTAAAAAGTTTTTTTTCTAATTGCCCTCAGACGGGATTAGGTCCCCGTACTTTCGATTGCCGGTCGAACGCACTATCTATTTCACCATCGAGAACTCAAATCTCACTCAGGTCTCATCGGTCCGACAGTCGAAAGGCCAGACTTCAAATCGCGGCTGAGGGAAATTTTTTTCTCATTGGAACTGGTTTCCATCTTTCTTTCCATATTTTGTATTCGTCATTGTATGTTTTCCAGCACTTTCCTTATTTTATATTAATTATTTTATTTATCGTAAATTTAGATCACAATTTCACTTTTTTACGCATGTTATTATTACAAATAAATTACGTTCAAGAGAAGTAGGGATTCATAAATCTGGAAAGCTATCAAATAATGTAATGGGGTTAGTATCTTATTATTATTTATTGAAAAGCAAAAGCATATTCTGTATTAGAATGTTTATTCTATGGTTCCCAATATTTACCTAAAAGCAAGTCTTACAGAAATGTATTTACTTTTTTCATTCCCTCTGTCCCATTTCGCCTACAACCATCCATCTTTCATAATAATCAACATTCCACTGCTTCTTCATATCTGACCTATTTTTTTACCCTTTAAAATGTTAAATCTCGTACTTGGTGTTGTTTTTACAGTTTTTAACTCAAATGCCGGATCATAAGTTCCAATCTCAATCATAATCCCCAATCTCCATTGCCTTCCCTCTCTATATCTGTTGGAATTTTGTTACTTTTATTAATTACTTCATTCCTTTGGTAGTGTTTTTATAAATTCTCTGGGGAAGAGAAAATCTAATCATGGTAATTGTGATAAGAAAGAAGAAAATATATATTTTAAAAATTGTTTTTGCGTATTTTTTATTTTTGAACATTCACCGCTTGCAGATGCCCACGTCGAAGGATTATTCCGCTCTGAAAGGGGGTCTTGTATTAAAGCGCGTATTTTTCAAGCTATGAAACGAGGAGATAGGCATGCTCTCCATCATTTGCTCTATCCGAACTCAGAGGAATTGTCGAGGATGCCGGGGTTAGCGGACATTGGATTTGCTACAGTCGAATCGCACATTGCCTTAGAATGCAGTGCAGCACTCATCTCTTTCCTGGTGTTCCTCCCAAAACCTCTCTTTCCTTTGCGGGTCCAGAGGCTTGTACTAGGTACGTATCCATGATGATGTGAAACATTTTTCCTCTATTTCATTTACATGATATGGCAATGAATCTTATATTAAAATTATGGTAAATATAGTAACAATATCTATAAATCTGTTTTATCAGTCTGAAGGTTCATCCATATAAGTATTTTGTGCAAAAAGCACTATGAAATATGACTCCCACTTCCTGTCGTCTGACCCCATCTTCCTATCTTCTCATTTACTCTTATGCCATATGGCGGCATCTCTACTTTAAATAAGGGCCGTGGAGGGTGACTCTGAATGTAGAGTTGCCGAAGGAAATTCTTGGCATTACTGTTGTATTTCTACTATACGCAATAGCTATCGTACCGTGTATTTGGCTCAAGGACCACCTCAACTCCCGATGTGCATTTAGATGCCCTTCGATGCAAAACCTGAGGTTTAAAAAAAATGGACATCTCTTCGCTCACTACGTTTGGGTGGAGAGCATTTGTTTAACCATGGTTTTAAATAATTTAAAGGTCACTCCTGTGGAATAAAATCCCGTAAACCCGTAAACGATTGGGTGAGTGTTTGAGATCCACAAAGGTCACTGTTTTTTACAACACCTTAGCTGAAGAGTACTTGTGTGTTTTGTTTCCTTCTCTTTCTTATTTTAGAGCGATTGAAAGGTCCTCGTCGAAAAATAAATCCCGTAAACCTTGAATGTGTGTGTGTGGATGAGTTTCACGAAGGTCATTAATTTTTACCTCACACCAGTGCGTGTTTTTCTGCCCCCCATTTGCTATCCCACTTTTCCAGCTTGTTAATGTGTGTAGCTTCCCCCCGCTTTTCTCATCCTTTGTTTTTGCTCCGTTCATTTTCAGTGCCCTCCAAAAGAGTACATACGGCCTTGGATATTCGACTCCAAATGTTATATCATCGATTCTATTTCTAAACTTCTGCCGAAGATCTAAGATGCTGTAGTAAGGCATGAAACATTCTCGCAAACATTTACCTTAAAAAAGAGGAAACAAAAAAAGAAGTATTGAGAACATTTCATGAAATTAAATAATGCACATAGAGACAAATGAATCGCCAATGCGCAGACGTATTGCTGCATTTCCAATATTGCAGCACGCCCTGCAAAACAAAATATTTGGACAATGAGGGCAACGGGTACAGTCGCGAAAGTCACGAGGACAAAAAAACCCCGAGGAAATCAAAGTGAAGATCAAAGAATGGAAGAAACCGTACCCTTTCATCTTATATTAAGAAGAGTGTCTAGTTATAAATGGACATCCGCCAAGAAATAAATGCCGATAGAATCGAGAGAATTCCATGTATTTCAGATACGATTATAGTTATATGAGGAATTCTCCAAATGTTGTTTGTTGAAATACATGACACAATTTTTTTCCAAATTGACCATGGAAAATAATCCAAAAATATAAAATTATTGTTCGTATTTAACTGAAACACCATTTGATGGATTTCATCAGAAAACAAAGGTGCTTCCTCAACTGTCCTCAAAATATAACGTTAGTGTATTGCGCGTTTAGTGGCAGTGCTCCATGAACAGTGACCAGCATTTCCTTACATTAGTACCTCTGTAACTCAATTTAGTCAAAGAAATACACTGTAGCGAGCGACTTCTAAAATATTTATTCATACAAATTCAAAGGTATTCTTTTCTTTAATATCCATTTAATTAATATGAACTTAGTATATCTAATCTTACTTAGTTTTCCTTAATAAAAAGTCCATTATGTTTGCAGCAAAGTTTATCAGTGAGTAGGAAAGTCAAGTCTTACCAATTTATAACATGAGTAAAACTAACTCTTTATTCTCCATTGTGACACTGAAGCCACGAGAGGAGAGCGCTAGCCCCAAGGGGTGGCGGCGTAGCCTGACATGAGACATCGGACCAGCTGTATACTAAATGAAAAATACATGAATAAAATTATTTGCATTCTGTTATACCCGTCTGACGATCCGGGAGAGTTTCGGTGCCATATTTAATTTTAATACCGTTCTAATTCAATCTAACTTTTTGTTAGGCTAATGGCTATCCTGTGGAAATAGACCAAGTGTTTTTTTTCGTAATTGCTTTCCTTGACAGGGGTAATTAACTGGCACTGTAGCAACTCATCTTCTAAGATCATTACAAGAAATCGGATCCTTATATTTTCGCCCTATTCACATTGCATGTGAACGATTTTGCACTCCAATTCGTCATCATTTTTCGTGCTTGAGAAAAATATATTTCCTTAAATATTGATTCTTTTATAAATTCTTTTATGAATAGGAGGAAACGAAGGTATTCCAGAGAAGGATGTCGCTCGTGATGCTTTGGGATTACTCAAGCAGGATTTATTCGGTCGACATTTTGCACTAGCCACGTCACTTCTGGATCTTCTGTACACTGTGTCAAAAAACTCACGTTTTTCCGAACTCGGGGGACCCTCGGTTGCAGCATCACTTTTTCCTGTCTTGTTCAAATTGGAGGTTTGTATGAAGAGATATCATAGCCAAAATTACGATAAATCACTGATACCATGTTAGTGAAAATAGATACTGTAGCTACTTCCTATAAATGCAATTAGACGCACACTCATATTTAGCGTAGTTAACAATCATGGACGTCACACGTCAATTAACTATTGAATTCTATTTCTGTCGATGAAAACTATTTCCTTTCTACATGAAATGGCTTTTCTATTTGTTAATGGAATTTTTTTAATGAAAAAAAACAAAATAAAGGTTTCATTACGAATTAAATAGGGAATTTCAAAAATGATGGGTGATGCGATTTCAGAGGACATGTGATCGTAAAATCTAAAGTGTTTTATTTCCTGTACTCAAGTCACTGGAACACAATAATGAATTCTATTTCCTGCACTGGCAGCACGGGGAAAAATATGTCAAGTATTAAATGACACAGTACCAACTAATGCTTTAAGTTATTTCAAATAAGAGATCTATATTACAAGCCATATAATAGTAGCGTAGTAAGTAATAAATTTTAAAATACAATTTAAAATTCAAAACCTTCAAAAATAGCTACCTATCCAAACCTTTTCATACACTTTATTGCGTAAATCACTCTCATTGAACCATATAGTTTATCTTGTTGATGGTCTAGGACAGGGATGGTGAACGTTATGGGGATTAGTGCCAAAGTTAGCGTGTTAAGTCAGAGGGTAAACTACTCTTGCCTCTGGTGCCAGTCCATGGACTGAAATAGAGATAACAATTATTTTTATGCCGATGGGACATAAAAAAATAGGATATTTTAATATAAAAAATAATTTTTAAAATAATATTTACAATTATTTGTTACTAAATTTAAATATTCTACAGTGCATTCTCTAATTCTCTAAAGTGCATATCAAATATAACGTGCATACATAGCAATATAAAGCAAATGTATAATCAAAGAAAACATCTATCAGTTGTCAATTTCATTTATCTACGGTATAGACTTACATGACATTATAATAAAATTATAATTATATTAAAATATATCACTGCAAACATTAAATAATAATCATACACATTATTCGTCAAATCTGCAACCCAAGTAGATCATTTTTCAGTTGTTTTCAACCCTGTATTTTTCTCGTAGAGCCCTGTCAAAATAATTTCTCTGCATGCCCCTGGTCTATGATGTCCCTTACTATGATCAGCGCTGTTTAGATAATACAACCAATATTTTGATAGCAAGAGAAATGTTAATGACAGATTTACTATATATATTCAGCACTATTATTCCAAAAGTAAAAATAAACACTTTTAGTCCTATCTTCTCTTTGGTTTTCTTTTATATTTGGTGGCGTTTATTCCAGGACTTAAGTAACTTTATATGAGATGGGTTGTTTTCAATTTTAGCCATTATTACATTATGTAATACACAATCAGAGCATTTCATAGTGCAAAATAACACAAATATTCTCTTTCTGTGAGTCTAGTTTACTCATGAGAGGTAGCTCAGTCTCAACTTGTTCCTACGAAGAAGCACGTTTAATATCACGGGGAGCTCATGTATCAGGACGGATTTCTCATCCGGTGGCTAATTAAATATTGGCATGATCCCCAGGCGGAAGACATGAGTAGGTGGCAACATTCAGCCGCCATCTTCAGCGAGCTGATCTGCATGTCGCCCAAGTGCCTTGGCCCGAATCAGACGGAGGGATTGGGCGAGGTGGGTGCGTCTCCCGATATCCCTGTCAGAGACACTACTTCAGAATCCTCCCAAGACACCCTGGGACCAGCCATGGACATTGCCCTCCCGGGACACGGCAATAATCCTTCTCATAGGTCCAGGCGGAGACCGAGAAGGCGATCTCCGAGGCGTTGCACTCTTACGGATTTGGGAGGACCGGACAATTCCTTAGTGGCCTGGAGAACTCAGATGCAAGGAGTGTTGCACCCTGTATTGGCGGGATACCACGACTGACGACGATTTAATGATGTCACTTTGTCTGATGTGGTAAATATACATACTCACTGAACTTAATCTCTTCTTGAATCCATTTGTGTTAATATATGATGTGGTGTCGGTCAACTCCGTAGTATTATGATATTCGAAAAGACGAAGCTGGTTAAACGGTTTTAAGTAGACAACTAAAGGGAATGTCAAAAAATGTTATACTATCTTAGTTCTACTACGTATTAAGATAGACAAATTCAACTTCTAAGTATGCATCTTCGCTGCGTTATTTATCTCTGTGCCTCTGCCTTAATGGCGTCGTTTGTTAAATTATTTGGCAGTAAAACCCAACTAAGAGTACGGTCTGGGCAATTAATTTCCTCTTTGCTACGTCTGTTAAGACGGTAGTACTTCTTGTTCAACTTTTCAAAACCTAAGTATTTGATTGGAAAATGTACCAAGTATTTTCCGAGTCCTGACTGTGTAACTGACCTTGAGCCACTTGAAAATAATTTTATTAGTCACTACTAAATATAATCCACTGAATTAGTTTTATCCTTGGCTTGGAAAAAACCCTTGTCCATGATTATTCCTTTGTTTAAAAGTTCGATGGATTCTCTAGGTCCTTATTAATGATTTTTTATTTATACAGATTTTAGTGGAATTTTACACCATTAAAGCAATAATCTAAACCTTGTAGTTACGATTTCATCTTCTGATTTCAGAATAGGAAAGACATGCAAAATAAAAAACGATATAAAGTTGAAAAGGGTATGAAATTCCCGCCGTCATATTTCTTTCAAAGCTCATGTTTCTGAATTTGGCCGCCAGGGGGGCACAGCAGCCCAATGCTTGCAGTGAATACATCCATTTCTTCAGAATGAAAATTTTGAAATTGTGGCGTACTGCCACAAACCAATCTTTGGATTGATAAGTTGTGTTGTAGGATGAATTCTGAAATGTTAATAGTTACCTTGTTTAGTGAAAATTCAGTGAAAACGCATATGAAATCATTATAGAAAACTTTATGGACTCCTTGTGTTGTAAAATTGGTTTTTTTCATTGTTAAATTTCTTCTTTCTTTGTTAACTATGTATTCATCTCAGAGAGACACTCAGGTCGTGGGCGCAATGCCTACAACAAAGGAATTTAATTCCACTTCTCTCATAACTATTTCAATATAGATTTCTAATAAAATAGTGAAATACGAATTTACCTACAAAAAAATACTTATCTACTCTTTATCGTCAATATTTATCAGGAAATTAATTTGCTTTAAAACTTTAAGCGAGTTGCTGTTATGCCATATTAATCCGAAAGATATATTTTTGTAGAATCATTCCCAAACTTTAGAATTGCCAACATTAATCCAGTAGTTGATGGACTGGACAGGACCTGGGGCTAATCGTCTCCATCCTGACATAACAATGGAGAACAATGTTACCTCCAGAGTAATTCACCCGAGGGAATTCAATTATCCCATGCAGAATATAAGACTGCCTCATTAAAGAAATTAGTATGGTGGGACAGCTGATTCCATCATATTAATCTCCCACGGATATTGAATTTGATATCGGAACTATCCTCATGATGTATGCACACTGCCTTCTTGCAAAAATTCAACCTCTCACCGGAATAAGTTTGTTGTAGACGCCATAGTTTAGTTGCAGAATTTCGGATAATTCAGGCAAATATGTATTCTGGTAATTGGAAACTTTTTGAACCGCATAAGGGATGATTGGATACTGTACCTTTGTCTCATGGTAATTCTAGCTCTATTGGTAGGCTGCGATTTAAGAGATATATATCTACATCATCTAACTTTCGGGATGAATAAAGGCGAGTTCACTTTTGGTAGACATTGCGAGATATTGGAGAAAACAAGCATTATATGTAGATATTTTCCCTTGCGCATATTTAAACAATTTTCCCTTACCCAAACGATAAATACCTACATATCGCATTGCCCATTGCTTCCACAAACGTCAATTTTATGCTATGCTTCTGCGGTGAAATTGGAAAAATGAACTTCGGTATTATTGCATAGAATTGTTTTTACTTGCTCTTAGGCTTACTGCGCTTAAGAACTATGTATAGCAAAAAACAATTAGAAATTGTTAAAAATTAACCCCTTTTATCTGATTTATGATCATAGCAAATAAAAAGACTGAAATAAAAATATTCTAGCTATCTTTTCTAAAAAATTAATAGTAACAAGTACAATTTTGAATTATTTTCTCATTCTTCTCATACGTTAATTATACTTAATTTTTAGTAATACAATTTAAAACCTTAAACATGCTGAAAAACTAGCACCAAGTATTCATTTAATAGGTATTTCACATATTAAACTGCTCATTTCTATTTATACACTGGCCATTATTATGTAAATCCACTACGTTATTGTCAACCAGCACGGTTTTAATTTTATAATACCATTATACCTCAAAATGTTGGTCTGTAAAAGTAAGTGCTCCAAAGAAAATTGGCTAAACTATTTGTGTATCACTCTTCAGGTTGACCAACTAAAGACATTATGTACGAAAATGAGTGCCAGAATGAAAATAGATAGAGATGTTTTCAGAAGCAATTATCTCAATGTAGATTTTCAATTGGAGGCTTAAAAAGTTCCAGCTGTTTTAGAGCGACTATAATTTAATGTATAATTTTCTGGACTCCAGAATTCTAAAAAATTGCAAGTGTCTCCGGAAAAAAATGTGCCGCATTCCTTCCTGAAGTTTTGAATTTCACACCCTTTTAGCCTTAGTTCAAAAAAGATCACCTGTTACTTCTTACTTCAATTTTAGGGTTAATGCAGTGCCTTTATTCAATAAAATTCTTTATTACCTTGTTTGATGACAGCCATTTGGTCTCTCTTCTTTAAGTGACCTTACAAAGGATTGCATGAAATATAACTGAAGTATGACTCAGTTGAATATTTATTATTTTAATTGAAGTGTTTCATCATCAAAGTCTTAATTTTCAGACTCTCTACAGTCCAAGTGCTCACTCATGCCACGATAATTTGACTTGTGGCAATATGTACATATCTAAAAATTGTGTTTACACAGGTTTAATGACAGTTTCACAATTATTATTTCGCTAAATTATTATTTGTTTATTTGTATTATATATTGTTTTATTGTGTACTCATTAATAATTTTCTTTAGATCTAATGCGATTCTCTACACAAATTTCAGAGCCTCAATTAAAATAATAGATTAAAATCAGTAATCTACCTTTTTACATCTAAGTTTCATTTTAATGTTTTCTCCCCATGCACAGGGTAATTTATGTTATTTTGAAAAATATATTTTTCTCACCTATTTCCCTTTTTATATTAAGAGTGTATCATTCTTCCATCCCTATGTGGCATGAACGTGGCAATGCAGGAACGAGTCCCCATTGTGATGGGAGACTTTCTACGCTTCCGTGAAATTGAAAGAGTGCTTTCGCTGCTCCCATTCTATGCCATCGATGCGATTTGGAATGGTCTTTCGCTTTCTCGCGACTGCATGAGACTCAGTCCGTGTAATAAATCAAATAAAATGCCCGTTCTTTGGGGTGTCTCGTAATGTAACATCAATCATACACTTGCAATATGGTTTCCCTCTAAGAGATGATGGTGTAAATAGTTCACGAAATATTATCCGCATAGAATTTCACGAGAAGACACGCGAAATTATAATTATGATAATAGACCTGTCTATAAGACACTATTAGGACAATGTCGTCAACGTATATTTAATACTAACTCCTGGATGTAAGAAGCAACAGTTAGGAAGAAATGGCATTTGTGTCAGAATATAGCTCCATAATTACATTTTAATTAGACTTGATCACATCGTGCAACTGACGCATTAAATAATCGTTGTATTTTCATTGCATTGAATACCATGTACACTAATTTAGCAGCCAGTTTAAGTCATTAGATAATCATCTTTAAATAGCTTGAAATTGTCTATCAAAAATTTTATAAGTTCGCCACCTTTTTAATTTTTTCGTATTAGTAGCATTAGTAGGTATTTATTTTGGTAATTGTCGCGTTGAAACATCCGATAAATTATTTCACGATTTTCAATCACACATTTTAATTTTTCCGCTTTCAGAAACGGTGAGGATAAGATGAAGTCCTGAATTGAAGCACATTAGGCGGATTTTATATTCAATTCTTGGTCGAATGAATGAGGACTGAAATGAAATGTGTAATTTAAATTATTTATTAACAAACAATCTTAAATTCTTCTATTAAATCCTGTGTCAAATTCTTGATTGTATTCATAATGATATCAATAAATTTATAAAGCGAGTTATTAACATGATTAATTTCTTCATTAGTCGAAATGGCAATTCTATTGCCATTTCATTAAGTAATTCAATTACCATATCCACCTCTTCCGAAGGACAGATACCTTCTGGATATTTATTTACTAATTCTCCACATGCTATATGACGAGTGCTCATACGAATGCCACACAAAATTTTTAGTCATCGTTTTAATTTTTAAATCATTCAAAGCATAAATCACGAAAAAATTCATGAGTGGGAGGGACACGCATAAGGACAGGAGAGAACGGCCTTTGACTGCGCGGTCATACTTATTTACTGAGGGCGGGCGATCTATCCTCTGGCGGATTTCATGTGGGAGTATTCTAAAGTGCACACATAACACCAACAATTTCGCTTCATTTTATTTATAATGCTTTTAAGGACTCGCAAACTTGTAATATATCAACCATCCCTTCTATATCTCATCCTAAATCTGATGATGATTCAGAGAGCCGAAATGCGCGTCAGAATAAATATTTATTTTCTGGAAAAGTGCTACATCTTCTTTCAAAATGTGATGCTTCCACTACATCAAGCCTGAATCTGTAATACTTCATATTAATGTACCCCAAAAATAAAATGTTTATTTTATTACCAATTCATGGATGACAACAGGGAATACGGTATACTGTACAATAATATAATCCATCATCACAATCATCACTTGATTTAGGAAATAGTTTCCGGCGTGACTTCGTGGAACTGCTTCATGATTAAATGAGACACAAACTTTGAAATTCCAC
>WURS02261956.1:0-40891 GCA_011762765.2 Rhinocypha anisoptera | reverse complement strand
TTAATTTTTGCTCGATTTAATTCGAATTTTTTGCATAACTCTTCGAATTAACTCGAGTTTGACCTCGGCGGCTCTGCTGCCGTTTTTTACAAGAGGCAGACGGCGCTTTAGGGCCAGCCCTCTTGTAAAAAATTCCATTTAATTTGAATTAAATTGAATTTTACAGTAAGATTTTATTTATTTTATATAAATTTTAATAATAAAATATATAAATAATTTTGTTGTTAATAATTTTTTTCCATTATTTAATTAATAATTTTTTGTATGGTTTCATTTATTTCATATTTTTGGGTACATCTAATACTACCCAAAAAATCAATTTTTATCTAGTTTGGCAGAGAGTGAGGGAAAAAGGAAAAAAAGAGGAAGAAAAATAAGACATTTGAATGATGCCATTCTCATGCAATCAATTGGCTTTATTGAGCAAGTTTGAAAAACAATGAATAAAATAGAGGAAGAGCAGGAAAAAATAAGAGAAGGAGAGAGAGATTTTCAAAAAGTTGAACTTGATAATTTTTTATTTATTAGAGGCGTGTTTTAGGATTTTAGGAAAAAAATCTGATTTTTAGCAATTTTTGACTTAGATTTTCTAAAAAAACTCAGTTAAATAGTGATTTTACAAGAGGGACGACGCTAAAGTGCCGTCTGCCTTTTGTAAAAGCTGCCGAGGTCAAACTCAAGTTAATTCGAAAGGTTATGCAAAAAATTTAATTAAATCAAGCAAAAATTGGAAAAGTTTGTATTCCGAATGGAATAAAATTCGAATCACAACAGTGAAAATTAGATTCAAATCGGTAACAAATTTAAATCACAAGAATGGATTCGAATCGGTTAAGCACAGTGAAAGTAGTGTAACTCTCACAGTACAAAAAATGATTGAACATTAAACATTAAAAATAAAACATAGAACAACCATCTTGATTTAATTATCTGTGTCCACACTTTAATATAAAAATGTAACTATATATCTGGAATAAATATGGCCTGATCGGGTTTTTATACTCTCAATTATACAATAGCGACATCTGGTGAGACTGAATTAAAATGTTGAATTAAAGATGATTCGAGAGAGAATCCGTTCTATTGCATTTATTCTCTATTGTAATCGGGTAGTGAACTTTGTATATTGTAATTTAAACTTTTTCGGTCCCAAACTGTTATCGGGCAACATGTGTCCCGGTCGCTAGTTGTGTGATAAAACTTTAAATTATTAAAAATTGAACTTGACTGAGTCAAAAGTGAGCAACAGTGATTTTCCACTTAAATTACCATCAATGTTCCATTTGGAACATTTTAATTTGTTAATTATAAAAAAACAATGCTTTACCATGCAAGTCTATGACTGTCCCGTTGGTACTTTTTAACCCATTGCTTTACCATGCAAGTCTATGGCTGTCCCGTTGGTACTTTTCGACTACTCACTTTACCATGCAAGTCTATGGCTGTCCCGTTGGCACTTTTTGAATTCTCTGTGTATTCCATTATCTTCGTTGTTCAATTTTGGATTTTTTGGATTCTCTGTGTATTGCACTATCTTCGTTGCTCAATTTTAGAATAGTTTGGATTTTCTGTATATTTCACTATCGTTCAATTTTGGAATTGTTAAACAGAAAATTAGATGTTTTATGAAGTTTTCAAGTTCGAGTAAGGTATTTGACTTTTAAATGTATTTTATTGCTAATGATTCTTAAGTTCAAATAATTGATTTGTGATACAAAGTTCCAAATGATTTATAACTGAAAAAATTTCTTTGAAATGTGATACTAAAAAACTAAAATTAAATGAGTAAATCTTAGATTGACTGTAGTTTTTAATTTCAAATGTTGCGAGCTACAAGCAGTTGGAGGAAAAGCAAATGAATTGACAAAAATTAACTTTTAGTCATTTTTGATTAGATTGATTGAAATTTTGCTGATAAAATTCGGAGTTGAAAAGGTTAACTAAATTTGAAATAATTATTTTTTTCTAAATATAAAATAGAAAGAAAATATTTTTAAATAAATTTAAAAACCAAATAAAATTTTTAAATTAATTTTAAAAAGTTTTTCAAATGTATTTAAAAATTGAACATATTTTTAAATAATTAAATCAAATGTATTTTTAAAACTTATTTTTTTCAAATTTATTTAGAAAAAATAATTTTTTTAAATATATAAAAATTACTTGATAAAAATTTAACTAACCTCAATTCTAATCAACAATCTTGTGATTGTTCACGTGATAATTATAATTATTTTCATTTTTATGATAATTTTTACAAGAGGGCCGGCGCTAAAGCGCCCTCTGCCTCTTGTAAAAAGCAGCGGCCAAGCCGCCGAGGTTAAACACGAGTAATCATAATTTGAATGGTTATGCAAAAAAAATGATTCAAATCGAGTGAAAATTAAAAAAGTTCAAATTCCGAATCAAATTGAGTGAAAATTCGAAAAGTTATGCACGAAATTCAAATTATAACACAGAAAGTTTGATTCGAATTGGCGATGAATTCAAGTCACAACAGTGAAAGTTAAATTCGAATCGGTAATGAATTTGAATCACAACAGAGAAAGTTAAATTCGAATCGGTAATGAATTTGAATCACAACAGAGAAAGTTAGATTCGAATCGGTTAAGCACAGTAGAAGTTGCGTAACTGTTACAGTGCAAAATGTCGTGAAACGAAATATTTGACGGAAAAAGTCGATCACGCATTAATATAGAGTAGAGTAGAAGTAGACTATTGTTAATAATCATATCTTCTTCATTATTTTTTATGTTAATTATTTTCTTTATTTATTTATTTATTTATAATTAAATTTATTTATATTTACAATTTTTTTAATTTCTAATTATTATTTAATTACATTCAAAGTTCTAAACAAAAAATGTTATCATAAAATAAAATTTAGGAAGATGAGTTGATAGGACTGATTAGTTAGAATCACAAGAGAGAGAGAGAGAGAGAGAGAGAGAGAAAGAGAGAGTAAATTGTGTGTATGTGTGCGAAAACAAGAAAAGCATAAAACGATAAGATTCATTTTTATTCAATAAAAATTCGTAAAACATTTCGAATGCGACGACCACTCTCCGGTGAAACTTCTGGGTTATTGGCCAAACTAAGGAAAGTATTATCTTCATCGGCATATTATCATGAGGTTGAAAAATAGACGCATCTTCACACATATTGTGTTTAATATTACGGTAATAATTACTGAGATTTGTTCTAAATCTATAGGTAAAACATTCAACAATTTTCTCCACCTCATCTTGATAAGGCCAAATGTTCCATACACTATTCTTTGGAATCCTTGGCAAACTTTTGCTTTTTTGAGAGCTGCTGTCTCGTTTCTCGTTGCCCGGTTCTCGGTCCCCTGTAACTCCAAAATCTCATCCAAATATGTTATTAGGTAGGCACCGTGATAGAGAAACCAAGATCCACTGAAAACACTGACACATCAGTGCCACCAATCTTCTCGAGAACTAATCCTCGAAAGAAGAAGGTTTGGTATTTGACAACGATCAACTATTTAGATCGAATGTCGGAGGTTGCATTGCAGAAAGATTGATAAAACAAGCTTAGATTGGTGACAAAGTTAATAATAATAATGATTGAATAAAGGGTGCCATGAGTCATCGTGCTTACACACGAGACATAAGGCGCAATGTTGAAGCAGTGCTTCTCGATTGTATCGTTCCTTGGATTCTACGGTCCGAGGCAAAGACCAACCAGCAGTTTCAGAGCCGTTCAAACCATCTTGGCCACGCCTATTGGCAAAGTTGTTTAAATCATGGCCAGTTGATCCAGACTTATCGAATTGAATGACAAAGTGAGACGGATCATTCACACGCACTGAGATTGGATTGGAAAATTCGCACATTTGCGAGAAATCATAGTGCTTGAAAACAACTTAAAAATAATTAAAAATGTTGTTAGTAACTTTGATGTTTTTGTCTGTGAAGAAAGTTGTCGCGTTTCAATTTGCGACAGGTGCAATAAAGTTTTGTGTCAATTTCTCCCTTCGTTTAGCCACGTCACCACGCGTCAGCTCTGAGACGACACAGTGGAAAGGGAGAGAGAGAGGGCACGTCACGGTGAAAGAGGAGAAAACAAAGAAGGCATGAGACAGAGGTGAGAAAAGGAGGAGAAAAAAACGAGTGAAAAGGACGGCAGCATCAGTGTTCGTATTACATACGGATTGTTCTGCTCACAAACGACGTAACGTTTATTGCCTTTGCCAGTACTTTCATAGCTCAACAGACAGCCTTCGTCTACGTCAGCTTTGACATGTAATTTTCTATAAACACGTGGTTTGTGAACAGGACAATCCGTATGTGATACGAGCTCTGACTGTAATAAAGTAAACAAGTCTAACTTGCGGCAATAATTTCACAAAACTTTATGGTAAGAAATTAACAAAAATACCGATACACATACTAGGTAAACGAAAAACACACTGAAAACGAGCTATAACGATTAAACCTCTGAATGAAATCGGGGTTAACTTATCAATTGCATTTACAATCTTTATACTATTTTCTTTTTCTATCTCTCTCTCTTTCTTTTTCTCTCTCTCTGTCCCTTCCTCACAATGGATCTCTTTTAACAGGAAATTAAAATCAGGCGACTACTGTGCAGAGAAGTACATTCGCTCGTGTGCCGGCAATCAGCAGAGAGTGATCTACCAGGACATTGTGCAGGGAACCAAAAACATGATCCGACACCTCTGCCAGCAAGGCGAAACGCAACAATGTAAGTACTTCTACCACCGGAGTTACTCTTTCACCCCTTCCAACAGGCTCCTCTCTCAGGTTTAATCCAATTTGCCAACTATAGCCTCAAAATATAGAAACTTGATCAACAATCATTTCTTTAATTATGTTTATTAATAATAATATTATTATGTATCAAATTTAATTATTATTTTAGTTTCATTAGAAGTAATGATTTGTTTGTATATTAAGTTTCATGAAAAAAAGCAAAAAATATTAGAAAACTATTCTTTTGCAGATCGATTGGCTTGATAGGCGCTTAACACGCGTTAGTTTTGTTTTATTGTGGAGTAATGCGTTATCTAACCCGGCACCGAGAACACTTGGTCTCGATGATGCTGATGATGATGACAGTGATGATCTGCCGCATCTTACTCTCTCTCTCTCCTTCCCCACTATTCATGTGCATGAATCAACCAACTCGTCGTCAGCGTAGGGCTAGATTTAAAGCAAATAACCAAGCAAGACAACACAGTAAGACACACAAGTCGACACCGAGGCCGAATGTCATCATTTGTTATATTGTCCGACTTGCCGGATTCACTGGCTTGTAACGAGTCGGAGTTTGTTCTTCCAAAATGGAGACTTGCATTTTATTCTCTGTTGTGTATGTATGTGTTTTTACATCCCCAAAGTCGCTCTTCCGCTATATACCTTTTAGTTCATATACACATACTCACACTTAGTCTCTCACTTTGCCGCACTCGGCAGATCACTTTTTATTGCTTTCGTTATCTTTACAAGTCTCGCACGTTTTTGTTTGCGGTATATCTGTCTCTCTCTTCCTCTCCCTGTGAAGAGTGCAAATTTGGAACCGAGAGTGTTTATGTGCAATAATTGAATTCTAATCACTTGTACGCACGCACATTGACTTGCAATGTCAACCGGAAAAAAGATTCATTGCAATAACTTTGATAAATTTTAAATTATTATCAATGCACCTTTTGAAAGATTTGTGAAAATTTTATTAATAAAAAATATACAAGTTAGAATTTGCTGTGCGCATTAAGACAGTTGAATTTGGTTTTGTAAACAATATTGACTTATTAGTTAAATTTTATTTGCATAAAGGTTATTGCATAAATATATGACAAGAAATCATATTCAAGTGTAGAATTTTACCACTATAACAGTTAAAAACTGCAAATAATTCAATAATTGAAAATAAATACTTTTATTATTGTAAAATTTGTTTAAACGGAATTTTTGATTAGAGTTGAACCCTTTTGATCCTAAGGATTATCAGTAAAAAATAAGCCTTATATCGCTAATTGAATGAGACATACGTCTCGATAGCGCCTTAAGGAGCAAAAGGGTTAAATAATATAAATTTAAAAATTTTACTTTACTTTGACCAAACTAGATTATTGTTTTAAAACTTTTATGTAAAATGTTTTAAGAATAAAAAGATTTATTTATAAAAAACATACCATTTCTCTGTTAAGTTTAAAAACTGAATATCTTCATAAGTTTTTTTTATGTTACGGGTGTGGATTTGTGCAAGCTTTGCAGTGATTTATCTTTACTTATATACTTGGAAGGGAAAAAAGTGTAAAACAATAAAAAAGTTTTCTAGTTGCCTGTGTACGTGTGTATGTGTGTGTGTAGATGTGATTGTATGCGAGTTGTCCACTGGTGAAACTGTATTCAAACTTTTACTCACTTTTACTCACTCCAGAATGGTCAGTGTTGGAGTTTGTCACCCAGAGGATTTATGGCGATGAAACGTGCTACGCGCTTCAAAGTTTGAATCAATTCACCAAGAAGTGTGGATGTGGATCCAACCTAGGATTTATTGGACACATACACAGTGAGAGAGAGAGAGAGAGAGAGGGAGAAACACACTCATGAACGCTCAAATTGCTAGCACTCGCCATCCAGTAGCACTTTACCACTTTTTGTTCATTTTTTATTTTTTTCTAAAATATACAAGATATCAATCAACACTAGATGGTAGTGTCCCAAAAGTTTTACTTTATTTTAAATTTGAAACTTTACATTTTTTTCAAAGAAATGTCGTTTCAAAAGTTTACGTAAAACAATACACTTACAATTAAATTATTTTAATTTTTTATTTAATTTTTAATACTAATTTCAAAATGTTAATTATAAGAATAATAATTCTTATTCAAGTCCGATTATTCAGTTTATTATTTGTCATATTATAGTCATATTATTATAGCTAGTTTTCAACGACATCGATGTTTCGTTGTATGTGTATGCAAACATAAATTTTGTAATAAACTTAATAATATTAAAATTAACGTTTATATTAGTTATTGAAGAAATATATTATTAAAAACTTTGTTATATAACTTTTTATCTGCAGTATACCTGAAATATGCAGCTTGTTTCAAAGATATTTCTATGTCAGAGGAAAAATGTGCTCTGGTGTTGAACCGTTTCCAGGAGACATCGAAAGGACTGGCCACTGGGACCGATGACGAAAGTTTACTACAGTTTTGCTGGTAAGTCACTGTTTTACTTATAGCTTTTGTTAGTATATGCTTTTAATCTTTGTTCAAAATAGTACACTATAAAAAAGTAATTGCTTTTAATATGATTTAATTTTTATAAAAAAAAATTAAGTAAAATTTGTATTTGTTAAAATATTTGTACGTTTTAACTTTTATTACAGTGAAATTGTTTTAAGTGTGGGTCTAAACTTAACAAGCATTTTTGTTTTGGAACTTTCTTATACACTGATTTGTGTTGCCAGTATTCAAAGCCAGTAACACAAATCAGTGTATGAGAAAGTTTCCGAACAAAAATGCTGGTTAAGTTTAGAGTTATATTTTAAATTCACTTTTTAACTCATCACTTTTTCTAATAATTAATTACATTGTAAATATTGTTTATTTTATATTAAAATTAAAATGTAGACTTGATAACTTAACCAATCTATTCTTATAGTGCGTATCGAGATTCGGTTCACTGTCAAGTGGAAAACGTACGTCAATACTGTGGACCGCAAGGGTTGAAGTTCTTCGAGCGTTACATGGGTGAAATGACCAACTCACTAATTAACGAGCACTGTGTGGGTTACACCTACAGCGACAAATGTCGACCCTACCTGGGACGCGAAGTGGGCGAATTTGACGGGCAAGTTGCACACGATTTATCATCAAACACCGAATCGAATCACGCTTCTCAGCTTTACACATCTCTTGCTATCGTTGTAGTTCTAATCACACTTCACCTTATGTAGATATACCTTGTATATTTCTTCTACTTCTTTATTCCTACGGTACTATTTAACTTGTATTTAGCTATATATATCTAGTGTACTTAAGATTGTTTTTATTAACTTGTTGCATTTTATTATTATTAAAAAAATCATTGTTAAATTAAAAATAAATATGATTCAATAAAATGAAAACACACATTTGAAATAATCTATTTAAGTCTTAAATTAAGAATAAACAGTAGTCATAGTGTTGTTGTTGTCGTCGCTTTCACCGCTGCCACTGGTGCCAGTGATCGAAGCTAGTTGACGGTTGGCCATTGGAAAGTCTGAGTGGTTTTGTTCCGACAGTGACAGTTGGTTCATCTGGTTTGGAAGGTTCTCACTGTTGGTTGAACTGTTGGTTGCATTGTTTTGAGTTGAACCTGTTTTCTGAGCGTTGCGATAACGTTGACTGTACTTATAAAAGTCAGACAGTGTGTACGGCTTAGTTTCCTCGTAACCAGGTTGAAAGTGACCGACTGTAACTACATCCACTTCGACAATGTTTCCTTTACACGAAGCAACTGGAACAGCTCCAGCTCCAGATGAAGACCCCGATGCAATGCTGTTTGTAGGTTCGCTTTGGATTGATGGCACAAATGCCACCGTGCTCAATGGTGCAATGGATTGATTCATTGGCTGCAATGAAACAGTGGACTCACAAGGAGTCATTGAGATTGATGATGATCCGGAAGTGAGCGTGACAGAGGAAGCTACCGAAGGAGCCACGTTGGTGTAGAACGAGTGATGTGAAGGTATGGTTGAAGCTATTGTTACCGCGTGTACTGGCATTGGAGGGTGTTTGTTGTACTGGTAGGTCGAAACTGATGATGAGGCCACCGAAAACTGAGAAGGTGTAGGTGAGACCATTGAACCGCGAGTTGTGCCATACATTGAAGGTTGCAGGTAATGCGATTGATACTTGGGCATCATGTAATCACTTATTTCGTCTACCGAAGATTCGGGCTCAGATTGATTAGAAGTTGCATGTAAATTTGAATATGGTCCAATATAATATTGATTTCCATTTCCACCTATCGGTTTTGAAGAAAACAGTTGAGCAGATGGGTGAACACTTGACTGATTTGAAACAAGAGATCCAGATTGACTGGTAGTCTTTTTGCCAGCACGTTTTGAAATAGAAGCTTCATCCAGATCAGTCTCATACCATGTCTTAGGAGGACGTATCATTGGAGATGGCATATTTTGATAATAATTGTTGAAATCACCAGCTGAATTTAAAATTGACTGAGCATTTTGATACAATGCTGGCTGCGAAAGTTGAGTTTGATTGTTGCAGGCTTGTGATTGGATTTGATTGTTCCGATACTGGAATGGCTCAATGTTAGCGTAGTTGGATTCATATTCACGTCGAATGGGAATGTGTTGTTCTACTGGTGCATGCTTAGTTTCCCTGGGCTGACCTTTGCCAAAACTGTTTGTGCGCATTAGCAGCGACTTGTACAATGCCAGGTTGTCTTCTTCAATGTTACGATGTGAGTAAAGTGACTCTGGTGCCGTAGACTCTGAATCTACTACATCATCTACTGATGATTCAATATTCTCAGGATCGTTAATGCGAGCCGCAAGTGATGAATGACTGCTGTAACAACTTGTACCTCGACTAGGTGCAAAATCTTTCTCAAACTTATAACTAACTGTCGAGACAGTCACCGAATTTGTACTGGAAGAGACTGCACTAGTCACAAAAGAAAACATGACGCGATCAAGACTTGATTGACTGTCTTGACTAGACGCACCAAGTGATTGAGTGCTTTCTCTCAAAGGCTCCATTGCAGGTCGACGAGTAGCGACAGGAATATGTTCCTTTGGTCTATTGGTTGTACTAACCAGTGGAACATTAGGCCGCAAAAGAAATGTATCATCAAGACTGTTGAGTGCCACCGAAGTGCGTCGATTTGGCACCGAGTACAGATTACTGCTCTCCGCATTTGATCCTGCCATCAAACTCTGAACCGATGTGTCGTACTTGTTGACATAGGGAGAAGCAAAGAGTGAACTACTTGGCGGTCGAGCAGTTCGGACATTTGTTTGATTCGAGGGAGGAGTGGGAGGAAGTGTTGTTGGGTTTGCATTGTTCTCTTGAGGATCAGGTCGCCCTTTGGAACGGTCCAGAGAATAACGTGAACTCACGCCAACAGACTTACTTCGATGATGTTGAATGCCACCTGGCAAAGGACTCTCTGGGGGCAAAGATGCCTGAGAGCTGCGCTTGCTAAACGAGCTGCGACGTAAACTATCAGTAGTTGACAGTGCGCTACTGCGACCAGTCACTACAAAGTTCTTGAGTGATCCAACCGAACTTGGCCCAAGTGAGACTGGTTGAATGTGCGCGTGACTTGAAGACTTGTCAGACGATGATGTCGAACTAGTTTCTAGAGCTTCATTAGCCACATTCATCATAGAACCAATTGGTGAATGTGGCAATGAGTAAGGGTGGCTCGACACAGGCGAAGCCATCGATGAGTGATAACCAATTTTCTGAGCTTTGCTTAAGATTTGCTAAAATAAAAAATTATTACATGTCAATCTAACGAAAACTAGGTAGACATACGTGTTCCAGTTGGTCGAGTTTGCGCAACTCATCATACTTTGCATTGAGTTGTGTTTGGAGTTGTCGAAGGCGGGACATTTTTTGCTTGCGATTGATTTTGAGAGAAGACATCTTGTACAACGATCTATGTATTCCAGACGAATGGTTAGTTAGAAGCGATGTAGCGTCACTCTCAGACACCGCCTGGTTTAACGAAAGTAGAGATGAGGAACCAGACGATGATCCTGAGGGGTAAAAATTGAGTGAAGTGTTTGATGAGTAAGGTGAAGAGTTGTCTATTGATGATGCAGAAAATGAGTAACGCGGATGATTCAAATTTTTTCGTTTTCGAGAAGTACCAAACAGAATCAGGTTGCGATGATAATTCTCGTCAAGACTACGAACAAGTTCTTCTTTTGATCTTTCTAACTTTTTACTCTGTAAAATGGGTTTGTTACAATATTAGGTTAGATTGATGACACTGCAAACCTTGTTAAGACGTCGATCAATGTAGAACTGGTGTTGCGCTATGGCCATTGACCAAATGCACTTGGTGAGACTGGACGAAGCGGCAAACCAAACATAGACCGTCACATTGCTTGGTCCAAAAGTTCGCCTACTCACAGACACTCTGCAAAACAGAATTAGTCAAACAGGTGTTATGGGAAACCAAACTCTCATACTGTGTAGTGGGATCACAGATAGCACTAGATAGATCATCATAATTATCTATATCTTCAATCGCGTTTTCATAGAGGTTGATTGAGCTGAGAGTATGCACCACACTGTGTCGAAAGCATAAACAAATGTTGAATTAAAACAAAATATTTGAGATTTAAAACTAGAATTTGCAAATCATTTACCGTTTTAGATCACGAACTTCAATAGAAAATTTTTTCTCACGAAAATACAGATTTTCAAGCTGTTTCCATGAGAACTGCCTCACTGGCACAGCTCGATCGTTGTAATCAAACTGATCGATGCCTTTGAACGAAAGGCCAAGCCAGTATGGTGTACTTGACTTGTCCTACAAACAATTTTAATGATTAATTGGATGTTTTGATAAACTATAAATAATTTTCGCTCTAATTATTATAATAGGACTAACCTTGACTTCGTAAAAATGCACTCCGTACGTTGGTTGTTTCTCGATTATTGACATAAACTGGTGAATGGCATTTCCGCGGGTAGTGCCTTTTAACTCTTGATACTGCTTTATAATGCGATCCTCGCTGAAATAAAAAGCACAAATGTAAGCTCAATCTGGCAAACTAAAACAACAACATTGACAACAACATACCAGGTTTGGTAGGTTGAGAGCTCAGAAAGCAAGATCGAGGAGATCAACTGAAGCGAATGAATCCTGTTGCGAGTCTTGGTCTCGTTGCTGCAATCACAAACATGACTTTCATCAACAAGTGTGCTCGACAAAACAATCATATTATTAATGAATCATTAATGACTCGTTAAGCATGCACTTTCAATCTAACTATCCGTTTTAGTTATATTTTTCTATTATTAGCTAACATCAAATTTTCTATCAGAAAATAAAAATTTTTACTATAATAGCAGTAAAAAATATTCTAAATTTTAGTCAATTTGAACTTAGTCAATTTTGAGTAAGCATACTAATATAACGACTTGTTTTAATTATAAAAATTTAAAATTCTGCATTGTTAAAATAATCAAGAAATTCTATGCATACAAAGTTACCCCCTTAAATATATACGTTATATCAATTGGAATTCAACAAGTTATGTTTAATATATAAAATAAACTTAAAATCTAATTATTTCCAACTTATTTGACTGGACCTATGTGTAGTTGTAAACTTACTTGACCAAGTCGCCGTAAGTAACTTGCAAAATCAGTGCGGAGAGCTGAAGTGATGTGTTCAGATCCACTTGAACAATTTCCTGTAGATGAAGAAACAAAAGGGGGAAAGAGTTAGGGAGTGTTGATTGAGTTATTACATTCAATTAATTCGTGCACAAGTGAAACATATGGACAAAGGAAATTGAGCTATATTGACAATGTGTGTTTGTGTGGGTATGAGATAATAAAGAAGACCTAAAGAAAAGAAACTTGGAGAATAACTCTCGTACTCATGCGTAGTCATTGAAAAAAAAATTGAAAATATTTTAATGTATTTATTATGTTTCAACAACAAAACGTAAGTATGAGGAAAAATTGTATATTATAAAATTATTTCTAGAGTTAATTTGATATTTTAGGCAGAATTATAAGTAAAAAATAAACAGACAAATAGACATATAAAAACAATGAGAGACGATACACTGTTAAAAATACTGTCCGGTTATAACCCAACATTAAGAAGTTTCTAGTTATAATTCGACAAGTTTTTGTAATAAACCTTCAATTTAAAAATGCAAGTTTTTAAGCAAACATTTTTAAAAAATCAAAGCTTATAAGTTGATTTTTTTTGAAATTGTAAAGTTCTAGGAGTGAAACAATTACGTTAGAACAGACAACGTTAGTGACACCAGTAGCAGTGACACATTGATTGTGACACCGCGGGTTAGCTACTGAATGAGTGACAAGGAAACGATAGATGGACTCTCTCTCTCTCTCTTACTCTCACTCTCTCATCATTTTTCGATTGCACCCTGGGCAGTGAGTGAGTGAGTGAGAGACAAATATGATCAATGATCAAATGCGGAGGAGGCTGTGAGTGAGAGAGAAAGAGAGATGCTACCACGAGTGGGTCGATGATGCGCGCAACCGAATCCCGAAAGGCAGCACAGCAGTGGACAGTATCGGCAAGTTTCGCTTTTCATCATCAAATACTAAACACATTTCTAGCGAACTATAGCTCATCCTTCGGTGATGAGTCACCGGTGATAAACAATGGCAAGTGATGATGAGTACTATTGCGATGTTGGTTTGTTGGTTGGTGTCTAGTGGAAAAAATGAAGTGTGTTGGTGTGTGATCTATGGCGATAGAGAGATGATGCCATTGAAGCATACTTTCATCCAAGAAGCACCAACCTTTACACTTCAAACTACACCCCGGTAAACACGGTATTTTACCATTCCTTTTCTATCTTCTCTCCAGCTCTCTCTTTCTACCAAAAATACATTTTCCTGTTAACCATACAGTTGTAATATTTTAATTAAATATTCAACAACATTTCGCATTCGCATCATGCATTCTCCCTCTCTACCTCTCTGACTTCAAATAAAAAAAGAGAAAGAAAAAACAAATAAAAACAAAGACGCACATACCAGCAAACACTATGCACAGAACAGGTACACAAAGGACACCTTGGAAGAGGCATATGAAGATGGGATAGCAAAAAATAGTTAAGTTTGAAAAAATTCTGAGAACATTGAGAGTGATCAAAGAATTACAATTGTTTATTTTATAACTTGAATTAAATGATAATGATTGATAGATTGATATACAAATTAATCAAGGTGAGAATAAGATATTATGTAAAATCCTATCTTGTTTCAATAGGAAGACTTTTAAAAAATAATAAATGATTTATACGAATAATACATTACAATACAAAATCAATTTAAGAAAGTTATGTACCTGACAGAAAGACGGAAGATAAATAGAAATAAATATAAAGAACAAAAAGTGAAAGCGAGAGAAAAAAGTGATTGTTGCAATCTTGAAATTTGATGTTTGATATAGTTTTAAAATATAGGAAAATCAATTTATAAATGAAACCAATTCATGATGATTTATATTGCATATATAGATAAAACAATGAAAATCAATCGAACAAATCTGCGTACTTGACGGAAAGACAGAAGGTGAAGATGAGAGAGAGAGAGAGAGAGAGAGAGAACAAAGCAATCGTTGTACTGCATTCGACACAATTGTCTATCGTTGTGTGAAGTGAAGTCTCGCGCGTGCGAGCTGTCGTATGAAAAAGAACATAGATCGAGTCACATAGCAAAGTGACAGAGTGACTGAGTGACAGTTGGCTCAATCCATCTAGTGATAACGTCATTGAGATATAAACAAATTGAGATGAGATAAGACAAACTACTACAACTTACTCAATACTATTGCAAAGTAAAATGTAAAAGTAAAAAGAGAACCAATAGAACAAAAATATAAAGGCTAAAGAGAGGATGAAAAGAGGCAGATTTAATGTATAAATAAGGTAAAATAGAACTATGAAAGTAGTAATAAAAAATAAAGATTAATATATATATTTTTAAAAAATTAAGGTAATAAATTATATAATAGAAGAATATAAAAAAATTAGAGTGAGAATAAAATATAGAATAAAAAAAGATGCTTGCTCGTCATTTGCGGAGGGGCTTCAAACGAATAGTTTCATATATATATATTAAATAATAGATTTTAAAAATTGAATATAAATCGGTAGATAAAATGTAAAAAACAAAAATATAAATAAAGTAAGATTGATTTACGGGTAAAAGAAGGAATGTCATAGGGGGAGGGAGAGAGAGAGTAAGAGAGAAAAGAAAGAGAGAGGAAAAGAGAGAGTGAGAGAGAATGAGAGAGAAAGTGAGGAAGAGAAAGAGAGAGAGAGCAAGATCTACTTGACAGTTTGACTGTCGACCTGCCGTTGGCGCCACTTGGCAGCTACAAGTGACATATACAGTCCCACAGAGTGTAAAGACGCAATCAATGGCTTCTCCTCAAGTGATTTGATCTCAACTCTCTCTCTCTCTCTCTTTCTCTCTCTCTCTCTCTCTCTCTGTGAATTATGCACCTACAACTTTTCCCTTAAGCAGTTTACATACATTCCATAGCAATCCATTGCGTGTTTTGCCCAAAATCAACTGTCGCTCTCTCTCTCTCGTTTACCCCTAAAACCAACATATGCTTGCAATGCTTGTGGTGATTTGTAATGCGCCACTCTACATCAAGTTCGGTACTAGTCACACACATATATGCACACATGGTTGTCTCATATAAGATAGATAAACACATGAAACCGTAAATGTCTGCACTTTGCTGACTCAAATGTTTCCTCAAACACTCTTTTCTGGCTCTGTAGTCATCATCATCTCTTACAGTTGAAGTATTGAAGTGCGTACTGCTTAACTCTTAATTTATTTCAGTTTTATGACAAGACAGACCGAGACCAGATGGGAGCTATTAAGTTGTACCAGGCCATCTTTTTCTAGGATATTTCATAATATAATCATATATGCAGACTTAAGTGATATTGCTGAAGCAAGACAATATGTGATGTCAGTTAGATAGAGTTTAGGTCATAAACTAGTGACAAAAATAGCTAATATTTAAAATTCGCGCTATTATATTTAAAATAGCTAATATAAACCCGACATTTTCTAATTTTTCAACTACTTTAACACAATTTATTTATCAGATATTATAAGATTGGTTCGGGTAAAATAACTGTTTATTTTCTCTAATAATAAATGAAGCAGCCAACTTTTACATATGTAAAAAATTAATAATCATTAATTGGTCACAAACAATACATAATCAAGCCTGGTAAACAAAATACGTTTTTATTTTTTAAAAAAGTTGACAACGCCATCTGCTGTACCAAAAATTAACGTTTAAGGCGTATTGGAATATTTAATAGTTTTACGTTATATGGGTTTCAATTTAAAATTTATCTTATCGCATACTGGTATTATTTTCAAACTATCATGGTTGAAATTAACTAAATTTAGCATTTTAAATCAGTAATTAAAAATTATACTGGTACTTTATTACTCAATTTTGAAATCAAGTTGGGTTTTGGATTATATTCCAATAATTAATTTGATAAGTTTCAATAAACTAATTTGTATTAATAATTTTAATATAACAAAAATTAAATAATAAAAATATAAAAACAAAATTTACTTACATTAATAAATAATGACTTAGCTTGAAGGTAGAAAAGTTTGATGGTAGTGGCGTCTTGCAACATGCTAATCGATTCCACAAAATATCTGGGTAAAAATATATATATATTGTACAATGGTTAGTTGTGTTGATTAATTAAAAATAAGGAAAATTTGAAATTATATGAAAATGAACCATACCGGGTTTCCATAAAAAAGTGGCCTCAAAAGTAAATCTTAAAGCCATTTTCGTATGTTTTAAAAGTTGAGATTTTTGACGTTTAATTTATTAATTAGGTACCTTTGCTCATTTAACCCTTTTGCTCCCAAAGGCGCTATGGGGACGTATGTGTCCCGCTCATTTAATTAAAGATATAAAGCTTATCTTTTTCTAAGTGTTATTTCACTAAAAAACTTATTCAATTTTTTAAAAATTTTATTATCCAATTCATATTTTTCAAAAACTTTAAAATATAAATTATGTCTGATTTAGCTAAAAACCGATTTTTAGCTTTTATTCTGAGACCACTTTTCTATTGAAGTCCGGTATGGTTCTTTAAAAAAGTGATAAGAGCCTTGTACATTAATTTATATTATGGTATAAAAAGAGGGTTTATGTCTGATACTAATCTAATGATAGTGATATTTATTTTTACGAAAAAAACATTCAAACATTTGAGGGGGGAAAGTTACATGTTAGATTTATGCCATCGTAAAATGTATACATGGCTCCATATAGTGGTTAGATAAGTAGATAAATTAAAACTTACTTGACCAGAAAGTAGAGAACAAGTCGATTGTCCTCGTACTCCTCGTAGCATGAGGCAGTGTCCGGCTGGTGAGTGGTATCACTGTGATAGGCTTCTTCATCGCACACAGACTCTACTGCCTCACACTTTTCCAGTGATGGTTTGCCATTCCAAGGGGCTTGCGATGCCACAGGTGAGACTATTGGCAACTCTTGGTAGGTGTTCTCCAAAACTTCACCAGGTGCTATATCATCAGCTATTACGTCGTACAGAGGGTCTTCTTGTTGGGCTTCATTGGCATCGCATTCGGTAGTGCTTTCCCCCTGCAAGTGACACCCTGTCGGAATCTGAGGCAACGGCGCTACTGGTGCTACCAAATCCGAAGTAGAACTACTCTTGTTGGAGCCAAACAGTTTGGCAATTGTGCCATTGTTGGAAAGTTTCTTTTTGATTCGATTTTCCACACTGTTGAATGTTGAACTTAGGTTCAATAAACTCGTGCTTGTACTTGCTTTGGGACGCTTATTTTTATTTTTTAAATTTCTAATTTTGGTTAATTTGTTTGATTTGTAAAGCTTGTTTGGTTCTACTGTTGGTACAACTATTCGAAGTTTGGACATATCGGTTGTATTCTTTGCATCAATCTGAATTGGTGGACATTTCTGGGCGTATTCGTGTTCAAGAACACGCCTTTCCAGATTGAGCCAGCTGTATTGACCGCTATAAACAATTATTAATTGATAATGTCAAACTGTATGCAAATTGTAAATCGACTTACGTTTCATCGAGAAATGCCAGTCCAAAGTACTCTTTTTCCTTAAGGTCAAAATGTGAAGCGACCAAGTCAAAAAGGTCACCGGCAAAAAGTCGCGGCTGGATAAGCACTTCTACAGAGCGACCATCGAGCAGGATCACTTCACCAACACGGCAACTGCTCACGTTAGAAGTCATGGTGCACTGATGTCAAGTGACGAGTGATCGAACGATCAAATTGCTTCTGGCTGCAATCACTGCAGCAGGCGAGCACAGAGACACGAGTTTAAACCCGGCAATGTTTGGATTGAGTTTCCCGAACAGCTAAACCAAATACTGAGTTGAACATGGCGGAATTGTTGCTGTGGTTGCATAAATCAGTCCACATCAGATCATTGTGCTCATTGACGGCAAGGACAACTATAAATATCGAGGGCACTTTGGCTGGTCTGTGTTTGCAAATGGCAGTCACCACGCGAAAAGCGGGTTTATTAATAGAGAAGTGGAAGGGATGCAAAGACAAGCTCGGTGAGTCATCAATGGTGGGTCGATCGACTGGACGGTGGGTGATGAGCCAGTGGCGAGCGAGTTGAGACGCCGAGAGTGACCACAACCACTGCTCAGCCTACCTCGTCGTCATCGGCAATGATTCAGCTCGCAGATCGGACTTGCATTGATTGCTTTTGCTGGCTCAACGAGCGACACACACAGACATACACAGACACACACAACACCGCCTCAACTCGCCACAACAGGCGAGAGCCGAACTCAACAGGCACAATGTTACCAGTGAAATGAAATTGAGGCTAAATGAGCCGAAGACGAGGCCGACTGGCGGGTTGACTTGCTGCTGTGAGATGGTCGGCGAGCGAGCACGATTCACTGCGAGCCACCAAAAGCCGACACTCGTTAGTGCCTGCGACTGACTTGGTCGGTCGGTCGGTAGCTCCGGTGAGGTGGGCCTCTCATCTCAGCCACCCAGCGAAGTTGAGTTGAGTCGAGTCGAGTCGAGCCGAGTAGAAACGAAACGAGCTTTGCAGCGTTACCAGTGCACTTTGCACCTAGCACACCGACCACTGTCCGGCACGCACTGGCCAGCCAGCTAGTCCTAGACAATAGAGCACCGTGGGCAGTAGGTAACCCAACACTATGCGCACAGCACATCAACAGATCACATGAAACTATTGCAACAAAGGCAGATTTTAAAGTTAAAGTGTTTACTTCAACCAAGATCGCATTAAGACAATTTTAATTGTTTAGTAGTTTTAAAACATGCAAAATTTATTAATAGTTTCATATGCGCTTTTCGTGTGTTGTGATCTGTGCGCATAGTGTTGGGTTACCCAGCGTGTGTGAGCACTTAGCGCAGTGGGCACAGTCCGAGCCCCACCTCACCTCACACCACACGCCACAATGCCAATGCACATTACATTACACCCGACACACAAACAGGTTCCCCCATGGTCTTTCTCACACACCGGTCGAGCGACCTGTTGTTGGCCCCAGTGGTCCCAAAGCACCCAGCAGCGCGCCCTTTGCGGCGTAATTCACCTGCAGGTGTGTGTGTGTGTGTGTGTGTGTTTGCCGCACACTCACCATGACTTTGCCTGGGCCATTTCACTGTCACGCTATTGCTTTTACAGTCTAACCTCACACACACATTAGAAAAAACTAGTGTGTGTGAACGCAAAAAAGGAAATGAGAAAAGAAATGAGTAAGTGAAAAAAACTAAAACAAAGAAAGTAAGAAAGGCAAGCTAAAACATAAACTTGAAATTAAAAAACAAACGAAAAAAATAAGAAGATAGAAATCTTTCCCAAATCATTACCTAACTAATTACTTTTTTAATAACTTTTAATGCATTTTAAACTGGTCTTGCAATCCTTAACTTTTCCCCTTTACTTTTCTTCTTCTAGTCGGATCGAATCAAGATCGGTTCAAATTAAAATTTAGCTTAGAAAGGCTCAAACGAGAGAGGTATGACGGTAATACCATTTTATGACGGTCTTGTCTAGATTTTACGACGAGTAGCATGCTTACCATAAATCAATACGACGAATCGATAGCACACACACACTCACATACTTGACCAGATGTGCTTAATTTACACCAGAACATCCGTGCAGTGACACCGAAGTGACCTCTCTATCTTTCTCTCTCTCTCTCTCTCTTTCTCTCTTTCTCTCTCTCTCACTTTTTCCCTATCTGATTTAAAACAGCAAATCTGAGCACTTGAGTAAATAAGTACAAATCGAGACAACTTCCACTGCGCCCAAACAATCCTAGACAATTATCCATTGTCTTTCAAAATAGCACGCAAGTTCAACAGGGAAAAACAGTAAATTTAGATGCCTTAATCTAAATAAGTTAATCATTACAACTTGGGAAAAAACACAATTACTTTGCAATTGACAATTTTGGAAATTTAACTCATAGAAGCATTGCACTATAAGATTTTGTGATAAATTATATTTTTACAAGAGGGCCGGAGCTGAAACGCTGTTTGAATCTTGTAAAAAACGTCGGCAAAGCCGCCGAGGCCAAACTCGAGTTAATTTGAAGAGTTATTCAAAAAAATTAGAGTCAAATCGAGCAAAAATTGAAAAGTTTAAATTTCAAATTAAATGGACAAAGAATTCGAAGATCTATGCACAAAATTCAAACCAAATTGGAATAAAATTGAAATCATAACACAGAAAGTTAGATTCTAATTGGTTAAGGATTCGAGTTACAACGGTGAAAGTTAGATTCGAGTTGTTATCGAATTCGAATCACAACAACAAAAGTTGGATTCGAATTGGTTAAGCACAGTGGAAGTAGGGTAACTCTCACAGTATAATAATGTTGGCGGCACAATACCAAAAAATGACAGAGCATAGAACATAGAAAACCACAACTATATTATTCATAAATATATATAAGAGATATAATGATTTAACTTAACACAAAACAATTAATTAGTAATATGATTTCCAATAAAAATGCTAATTTTGTTCAATTTTGTAATAAATTGTCTTTTGATAATAAACAATGAAAAATATGCATACAAAAAATTTTTTGTTTGTTTTACAATATATAAACAAATAAAATGGATATTTCCTAAAACATATATAAACCTATTTGTTTATATTTCATGAATAAACATACAACTTTCTTTTGAGAGTAAAAAAGAGTAAACATGGGAAGACAACACCCGTCACGAGTCAATCAGCATTACAATGCTTGCTTTTTTGCAGATTTGATTTATGTCTAGTCAGCAAACTAGAAACTTAACTGACCCACCAATCACGTTCACTCACTGATCGTCAAAGGAGATAATCTCAAGTTTTAAATAAAAAGTGAATGAGTTGTAACCGAATATCTGATGGCGTTTTTATTTATATCTACTTTAATATGAAAATGACTTGTAATTTATAAAACTCAAACTTAGTTTGTTTTCTATTTTTAAGTTTTAAATATGAAATAACAAATGATTAAAAACTTTGATTTTGTCAAAAAAAATAATTTGTAACGTGAACTTAACTATTCTTCAAATTCATAATTTGTATATTTTAGAATTTTAAAAATAAAATAATTAAATAAAATTTTAAGTCGAATTGTTAGTTGTGCCAGTTTATCTTAATTTATCTTTATAATATTGTACAGTATAAATTATTTGTCATTTCAAAACCAAGACAATAGATGACGCCACTTAAAACTTGAAACCTGTTTTCCGATATTTTTTTCTTACATTTGTTAAAAAGTAAACGTACTATTATATTATTTAATATTTTATATAAAGAAAAAAAACGATAATTTTAATACAAAAATTGTAATTTACATTGCTGTTGCAGTTATATATAATTATTAATACCCTTCATCAATATTTTCTGTTGTATATTTAAGAAAAGTTTCATATTACTAAGGAAAAAAGTTTGGGATTGAATAATTAAACAAATTAACTTGTCAGCTGTCATGTAATTTTTCGCAAAAAACAGTAATATACAAACACGATGTTGGTACACAGTTGCACTAATCAATATTCATATTATTACATGCATATAAAAGTGTAGAATTGCTTTTACCGCCGCTATTTGCATTAATAGGTTTGAATCACGCTTGGTCTAATGGAAAGAAAGTAAGGGAGAGAGAAAAAGAGAGAATATGAGTGTGTATGCAGTGGAAACGAGCTGGAATGGGTGAGACAGAGGTAAGTGGGAGATCGTAATAAAAAAGAGTCGAGTTGAGAGTTTCGATCAAAACAAGTGATTCAACTTGACTCGACTCTCATGACCAATGCCGTTGGCAAGTGCACACAAGTGCCCTTTTTCACTTTTGCTTAGTCTTCAAACCTTGCTCTTTATACTTTTCTCTTACTCTCTTTCTCTCTCTCTCTCTCTCTCTCTCTCTCTCTCTTAATCTCTCTTCCTTGAACTCTTTCTCAAATTTACTTCCTTCCTTCCTCTACATTATAATTTTTTAGTCTACCTTGATCTCGATATATATATTTTTGTCGTCGAGTTATCTCTTCACTATTTCTGCATTATTTTAAAGTTTCTATTGTATTCATTTGTTTCCAGTTTGCTTTATTATTTTATTTTATTTATTTTTATCTTTTTGATGTTTTATATTTAAATTTTTGTACTCTTTCTACCTAAATTATTATATATATATATTTTTTTAACTTCTGTTCTCTTTCTATCTAACTCGATGTATATTCATATTTATATTAAAGTTTTTTAATCTAACATAATTTATTTTTATTATATATTTTTTAAATTTCTGTTGTCTTTCTATGTCTCTCAATAGATATTTATATTTATACTTTTCGTTTATTTTATCTAACATAGTTTATTTTTATTTTTTGGTTTCCATTTGTTCCCATCTATCATATTTTCTCTTTTTTCTCCTTTTTGAACTAATATTTTAACTTTACCCTTTTTCCCTTTTTCTCTTTTGCACTCTGGTTCACTTCCTTCCTTTCTTCCACCGACAGTTCATTAGATCTTAATGCACTGGTTCACGAGTAAGCTTCCTGATTTTGCAATAAAGCGTGTGTTAGTGTATGAGTCACCTAAATAGGAGTGTTGGAGAGCACCTGCTGCTGTATCTCTCTGTGTGAGTGTGTGGTTATTGTGTGTTGGATACTCAAGCAGCTGGTGAGCCACACCAAGTTATACTCTAATCACCCAAACCTGTCTAAGAACTTACAACGCTCAACTCGCTCTTTCTTTCGCCCTTTTTTCTCTCTCTTTCTCTCTCACTCAATAGTTCTTTTCTCGCCCTCACACAAAAGTTAAGAGTGAGTAAGAGAGAAAGAGAAGTGTGGCTAATATCGCAGCACGAGGCTTGGTTGGCATCATCACGTCACACACACACAGCAATCTATTCCCGTTGTGTGACTCATTGTCTCGCATGAGTAGTGCTGGAGAGGTTTACCTTCTCGCTTGGATCTTCATTCCACACCACTAACACAACTATCATCACCATCATCATCATCATCAGTGGCACTCGACACAGAGCCACTGGTGTGCAAGTTACGACAACGAGTTACAAGTGACGCGCCCTTAGTGACAACTTATTCTAACCTAACCTCTTCTAGCCGCCATTGACGCTCATCTCCGCATCCTTTTTGCAACCTGACAACACTCTACACTCTTAAGTGCATTCCATGAATCAAATGTTGGGCGAGTGAAACACATATAAAAAGCAACAAAGTCGACTTTATTATCATCACCTGTGTGTGTAGGTGCTTGTGGTGTTTATTTTAGGTTGCCACATAGATAGATCTTTGCACCTATTTTTTTATTTGCGAAAACTTACAAAACGCTTTATACAATGGAAGACTACGCGTTTCTTTTCAAAATCGTGCTTATTGGCAATTCTGGCGTTGGCAAGACGTGCCTCGCTCGACGCTTCATTCAAGGCGAGTTTCCTGTAAACAAAGGTGCTACGATTGGAGTGGATTTCATGATTAAACCTATGCTTGTCAATGGTGAGTGCATGTTTTATTACTTTGAATTTGTGATATTGAACTAATCAAGCAAGTTTAGTTTATTTGCAAAACTTAACTTGTATTTTATAATTTTTATTATTTGTGATGTAAACTTATAAATAGTTTATTGACAATTTCAGTTTTGATGTTAAAAAGTTTTTTAAATCAGGATTAAATTAATCAATATTTATGTATAGTTAAATATTTATAGTTTTAAATTGTTTAGGAAATTTAATTACATTGGGCTTGAGTTATTTTAGCAATTGCATTGAATTGGCAGATTAATTTTTTTATTGAAATTGATTTATCTTATATCTTATATCACTTCCATAATTTATGATGATGAAACAAGCCTAAAGTGTTTGGTAAAACCAAGCACAGTGCTACTAGGGTTACTTAGCAAGGTTTTTGATTGCACACACAAGCCAACACACTCAAACCTCATTAAATCAAGTAGGCAACTCGTGTAGGTGTATATACACAATCATAAACATAGACACACGGATACACAAACAAGCCACCTTACTGGCTGGCATTGAAATGATTGAATTACATTTTGCAATGCACTTAAGTCAAACAACCACAGCTAGCTTCTTATTCTTTTTCTCTCTCTTAGACGTCATGAAAATTTTATAATATCTAAAATCTTTGACCTAGTTAAAGTTATGATTTCCTTTCATCATATCAATTGGAAGTTGGCGATCACTTTGATTATTTACCAAGTGTACAGGTTGCGTGTGAGAGTGCGATGACGCAATACACAAAGTATACTTTGGGTGTACGAGTGAGCTAGAAAGCAAATGTTGATCACTTAATTTGGTTGGGCAAAACTTAGTAACAGCAAGTAAGCAGATGGCAAGTCCAAACTGATCCAATTATCCACCTTGATGGCATGGTGAGCGCTATACTCATTACTGTGACTGGAGTGGCAAACTGGCTCCAGGTGTGTCTGTGTGTTTGTTTACTTGGTACGAATCTCGACACCAACTAATCCTTTCAGTTTGAAGGCGAAACATGTCCAATCTCATTGCGCTGCTTCTTACAGCTTGCTTGAATTTTCTGATTTGTTTCCCTTACTCTTTAACACATTTTTCTTTCTCTAACCCATTTATTTATTCTATTTTCTTTTCATTATCTTGAACTCTATACGTATATCTTTTTTAATAAAATCATCTTTATCTTCAACATTCTTTTCTCATTTATCCCACTCGTTTAATTTTTAATATTTTTTTTGCATTCTTACTCAATGACAACTGGGCAAAAGTACAATCATATTTAGTTTAGTTGACCAACGAGTTTCCAATTACTTCACAAATATGCACAAAAGTAACAAACTTGCACAAATAAAAATTGCAAAAAAAACAACATTGTTTGCAAAATAACCCGTATTGTTAACATATGTCCAAACGCTTTGCTATATCAAGGATCTATAACAAAAGCCTATTTTATTTCAAATTTATTTAAATTACCTATTCAATATAGTTATTTTTAACGTTAAAATTGCAATTGTTATTGAAATAATAACTTGAAAATAATAATATAATTGTTCGGTCGTGTAGAGTGTGTTTGAAAAAAGCAAATCTGCTTAAAAACAAAAAATACAGACAAAAGGTTGACTAAATTGACCCCAATCAGTTGATGCCCGTCATTTGACTGACGTTTGCACTCTCTTCCCTCGAGATTAACCTCGATTCAACACACCGTTGCATTCGAGACTTTAGTAGTTCATCAGTTTGAATTACCTCTGCGTGCACTGAGTGCAAGGCAAATTTTATTTGTTCAATTAAAGTTCCATCCTTTGTATTTGCGTGTGTGTGTCTATGCTTGTGCCATAGGAATCGTAACTCTTCTTGGAAACCAACAAGCAAACAAGCAAATCTTGTTTATTGAACTGGTTTTTTGCAGATTTACTGTTTGACTTTGCTCGAAGCAATTTGCGTTTTATTGCCAATTGGCATCTTATTCTTGATTGATTTTTTTGCTGTAATGAACTTTGTTTTCGGAGAAGTAACCTGCTATTGTATGTTGTTTTTAACATGAATAATTAAATATAGTGATTTTAATAGAAAATTTATTTTTCGAATAACAAATTTATTTTAGAAAATGTTTATAATTAAAGAAAAATTTTAAAAATCAACCAAAATGAATATAAATATTAATCTGAATATTGATGTCATTTTTATTTTATTTTTTATGTGAATCAACTTATGTATTTTTAAATTTGACGCAGACACTCGAGTTAACTTGCAATTGTGGGACACGGCCGGACAGGAACGGTTCAGAGCAATCACACAGAGCTACTATCGAAGTGCCCACTGTTTGGTTCTGGTCTACGATATCTCCTCGCAGCCATCATTCGATGCACTCAATCAGTGGTGTCGCGACATCGAACAATACACCAGCACTTGTAAGTATTTATTTGATTGTTGCACACTGCAAATAGGTCAATTAGAGCTCACAGCTTAGCCGAAATGAAAATAGAATTTCAGTGAACACTGCATTTTAAGACCATTTATGCAGCTGCGTTCGTAGAAAATTTTAAGTTATATGTGCATTCTAAATTAAAGTGTCGCTTAAAAACAGCTCTACTATAGTATACAACATGTATAAATCAATAGTATTTATTTACCAACATATAATAATTTACAGTTGTTTACTGTTATAGTAGTAAAATTTTACGCATATATTATTTTTTTGTTTCATCTTTATATTTGTTTATCCTTATACAAGTTAAATTTTACCAAAAACAACTAATCTGGTTCAAAATTCATTCAATTTTATTCTTTATTTATAAAACGATTTTCTACTATAGTAGAGGTATTCAATGTCAAATCTATATGAGTAGAAATGAGGAAAAACTGAAAACTTAACATTAGCTTAATAAGGGCTCTTATCTTAACCCATACGAAAATTGAATTGAAAGTAAAACGACACTTTAGAACCAATTTTAAGGTTGCTTTTGTAAATAAGTGCAGTTGTTTCGGCGTTTGAATTAAGCTGAAATTGATATATTAGCGTTAGATAACTAATGCTTTGACCTTGTATTTAACAATACCGATTAGCCGCTCTGGACGGCTCATCCAGTGTGTTGCGCGTTTTGGTGGGCAACAAATGTGACAAGGAATCCGAGGTGCCGTGTCAGATTGGCAGACAGTTTGCCGAGAACCACCAGTTTGATCTGTTCATGGAGACCTCCGCGTTGCACCAGGACAACGTTGAGAAGCTATTCCAGGAAATTGCAAAACAACTGGTTGAACGACGACTCGAGTCGATCGAGAAGAAGGGTGGTTTTGGTGTTGGCTCCAATGAACCGAGTGAGCCTAAAACAGTGCCACTTAGCAGCACTGCTTCTGCCGTGTCGTCTCATCTTAACCGTCTGTTGAATCGTTCCCAAGCTTGCTGCAATACGGGTTAGTCCTAACTGCAGTGTGTGTGTGTGTATGTGCAGGTTGGCTTCATTTTCAGGGGACACTAATTGCATTGAATGTAAGAATAAGTGATTTTTGCAATGTTCAACAATTATTATACAATCTAAATATAATATTTTAACCGTTTTGATAATAGTATTTATTATTTTTAAAATAACAACAATATTAAGATTATTCATATTCACCTGTTTCTCTAAGAGTAAACTTTTGTTAGAATCTAAAAGACAGTTAACCTCAACAATATCCTTAACAATATTCTAATTCAATTAAATCAGTCTGTATAAATTAACTTCAATTAAAATTTCCAAAATTAACCCCAAAAAGACAGATTAATACGAACCATAAACTTCAAAAAATAAAATTAATAAGTTAAAATTTCTAATTTTAATAATTATCCAAATCAAAATTAAATATATAAAATTTTAGCCTTTTATTAGAAAAGTTGTTCTATTTTATTTCTTGGTCGATCAATTTAGATAGTGAGAGTAAATGCAATATTACAATGTACGCTCATTTGACATTCAATGTAATAATTAGTGTCCCATGCAAATTAGCGAAGCAAATTGTATCACGTGTCATACTTCAGCAATGCACACCGACTCGTCAAAGCATATCCTACCCGGAGCTTGGTCATGTTCAGATGTGTTCCTCCAAGTGTGTCATTTTGTCTTATTATTATTTTGTCTTATTATTATTCCCTTATTCACTGTTTTTTCTTCCTTGTCAACTTACTTCCTAGTATTTCCTGTGAAACACTCTCCATCTTGGACAACACAGTAGTTTCACAGTTTTCTCTCTGTGTTGAATAATTAAACCAATCTGTACTAATCGTCTTTACGAACAACATAACATAAACCTTTTTTGCCTCCACTTTATGCCATGTTAACTATCGCACTACACTATTACTATACTAAACAAACATTGACCTATTGTTTTATAATAATATTGTTATTGTATTTAAAGTTTAAAAAATATATCACTCTAAATATAAATTTCTTTTTATCCATTATTTTACTTTCAAATGAATAAATAAATCAAAATCAAACATGAAAATTTAAAAAATTTTTCCCAAAAATACCAAATCGAGGAAATCAATAGATCTTGTGCGTGTGCGTGAATAATGACTTGTCTAAGTGGTTATATATATTAGCATAAATAACGGAGATGGTTCTTTTTACCAAATTAAAAAATAGAGCAATAAATTTTGAAGTATCTCCACAGTGCGTGAGTTGAAGTGTGCACACATTGGGATATAAGTAGCAGATCCGAAGGCTCGAGTGCATCAATTTGCGTGCCAAGTAATGATCTATCCACACCAGTAATGCATTCTAATGGAAAGATGAAGATGAACAACCAGGATTTTGTCTTTCATATGGCTATTGTTGCACAATGTGAAGTGTTTTGTTCAAAAGAAAAAAAGTGCTTTTGATTTATTGAAAAACTTGAATCCCTTCTTCAGTTTCGTCTTTTTTCTTTTTGCTGCGATTGGCTTGCGTAGAGCGTACCATTATTACGATTTGCATGATTCAATCACCATGAGTGAGTGAGCTAGGCAATTCCGCCAAGATGATGAGAGATCTGTTAAGGATAAAGCAAAGAAAGAAAGAGAGAGAGAGAGAGAGATGGCGATAGACTAAAAGTGAAGAAAATAAGGTCAACTGCCAATGGGAGGGTTGATAGGCATCGTTTTTTATTTAAAATAAAAAAATTTAATCCATTTGATGATAATGATAATGTGAATTGAAGCAAATGTATATGTAACTACTATATTCTTTCTTTCTCTGTTAACCTCGAATCAGTTAGCAGAAGATGACGCCTTTCAATGTGCCTTAGGGATGTGGCCCAGTCAAACAATGAAAGAATGGAAATCTATGAATAAAATGACTTGGTAACTTGGAGTGAGTGACTGCAAATATATATATAATATAATATAATATATATAAAATAAAATGAATGAGTAATCGAAGAAAACGAAAATGGAGACCTTGCAAAACAGAGACTGTAGAGCATCAGCAAACTTTGGGACAGTGAGGAATTGGGGATTTGTCTTTCAGTTTTACTCTACCCATGTTTTTGCTACTTTCACCAGTAGGGCGTCTGATTGCCTGTCGCTGTCCTTGGCCATTAGCAATTGTAATGATGATGATCGTCATTTGACAATCGATCCAAAGCTTCGAGCTTCACACTGGCCTGGGTCTGGCCAAACTCAATTTGACCATTTTGTGTCTGTAACTCAAAATGCTTTTGATTGAGTGAATCGATCACCTTTCACTAAAAAAGTGTAATTAACACTAATATTTCTTTCGTGAATTAATCATAAGTTTTCTATATTTACGTTAAATATTGAAGCTTAAATGATTTATGTTTCATTTATTAAGTTAACGTTACTGACCATTTCAACATATTTATTGCAACACAAATATTAAATAGTTTTTAAATTGATTTTAAATTGGATTATGTCAAATTAATTCTACATTAAACTATACCAAAGATTTTATTATTTAAATGATTTGAAAATATAAAATTTCAAACATGTTTTAAAATTCACAAGTTGAAATACTATAAACTAATTCAATTTACAAATTTATTAATTAAATAAAGATTATTTTTCAACACAACAAGTAATATTGATTAAACACTGAGTAAATGTAAATTGAATTTTAAATTTTTGAGCTTGTAAATTATTAGGAAAATATTAATTATTGTTATAGTACACTATTAAAAATACTGTCTAGTTATAACCCAACTTCACTTTAATAATACACTTCAATTTTTTAAAAATGTAAGTTTATAAGCAGACATTTTGAAAAATCAACACTTATAAGCTGACTTTTTTTGAAAATGTAGAGTTATAAACCAACTTTTCTTAAATTTTTACCTTAAAAACTAGTATTTTTGAAATTGTAAGGTTATAACCAGACAGTGTTTTTAACAGTGTAGTACAAATTTCAAATTTTTTAAATGGTTATTAGATTGTGTACATATGTTAACAAATTAATGAATTAAAATGTTATATAATTAATAAATTGGTATAAACAATTCATATGTTTTCACATATATCCAGCTCAAAACTGTTTCTCACAGTAATATATAAAATTAAATTGAAAAACTGACAACAAAAAAGGGATGCATCAATGGTGAGCAATAATGAAATCTAGTCGATCGGTGACAATAATCGATCCAAATTCGTTTTGTTACACACACACACACACAGCAAAAGTATATGTGTGTGGTCAATACATGCCAAACCAACTGCCAATTTGGCATTTCACTACTTGTCCCAAACAACATTATCTGCACAGTGTTGACACAACACACACAAAACACTTAATTTATGATATATATATTGCGTGGAGTTTTGAATATTTAAATAATATTTGGGTGAGTGTAAAAAACACATTATTCAATTGAATCGTTTGGTTGGTTGGTTGGTTGGTTGGCAATGCAAATACAATTTTATTATTATGGATATAAGTCAATGTGATATATTTTTATTTTTGTACTGAATCGTTTGTGTAAAAAAACTCGGACAATCCGTCTTCTCAATTTTGGTCTGCTTTGGTGTTGAATCACTTTATCACTTTCTCTCTCACTCTCTCTCTCTCTCTCTCTCTCTCTTTCTTTCTCTTTCCTTCCTTCTTTTTCTATTACTTTTTCTATTTAACTTTTACTCTCTCATTCTCACACTCACTGTTTCGTTTCCTCTATCACATCAGCCCAAATGCATTCACTTTCTTACTTTTCAATCTCCTACTAAGCCTTTCCTTTTCGGGCTCTTTTCTATTTTTATTTATTTTTATTTTATTATTTCCTCTTTGTTTGTTCAGCAATTCTTTCACTTTTTATTCTTAATTTATTTTATCTTTATATTTAAATTTTATTTAAATCTTTCATTAACATTAGAAATTTTATTTTTATTTGTTTTGTTAGTTCTTTTATTTATATGAAAGTTTGTTATAAATTTTAGTTTTTCTCATTCTTTCACTATCTTTATATCTCCCTCTTTCTTTTTTTCTAACTCAATTTCTTTCTTCTCTCTCTTTCTCTTTCAATCCTTTATATGCAAAACAAAAAGTGAGCAATTGTCTCTCCTATATCTGTTCATCTCTCCTCACATTTTGGCTCAAAGCAGACCAACTCAAATCTATACAAACCCGTCTGTCAACATGACAAGTTTATCTCACTCTTTTATCTTTTGATTAAAAAATTGACCTAAAAACTTAAAATTATTTTATTATTTTATAATATATAAATAAATTTAAAACGCAGAGTTTTCTTCTTTGTCTTTTATATGCAAATGTGTATATTTTAATTTTGTATATTGTCACCACACAATTTATAGAGCAAGATGAAATGGCAGAAAATGATAAAAATGCGTAAAACTTTATTCTAACAATTACTATTTTCACAAACAATTTGAATCTTGAAATAAATTGTCTATTGTAAATTTTTTACTTATTTCAAAATAACTTGTTTGTTAAATATCTCTAACTAAAATAAGAAAAAACTTAATAAAAATCAACTTAAATATTTGAAAAATGTGTTATTTTAGATTACATAAAAAAATTTTCAAAATATTTTTGTTATCTATGTTACTCAATGTGCTATCAATTCGCTAAAATTGGAAATGATAAAAACAAATTTTTAAATAAGTCAAAGAAAGATTGGATAAAATAAGAAAAAGAATTGGTAAAACTATTAGAAAGAGAAAAAGCGCAACATAAAAAAATGAAAGTAAGTGAAAGAGAGCAAGAAAGAGAGAAAAAGAGAGGGAGAGAGAGAAAGGGAGTGAGAGGGAGAGAGAGAGAAGAAGAAGAAAGAGAGAGAGAGAAAGCTAGAGAGAGAGAGGAAGAAATAGAGAGAATTCGAAAGATAAGCAATTATTATATGTATAGTGGATTGGACATCGTGACCAGACTGCCATCGGTAAACTATCAGTTCCGGGTGAATACCTCTCTGGTTCTCTCTGGTTGATGGACAATTCGGGTAAGTCATCTAGTTTCTTCTCATTCAAAGATGCCATAATTTGCGCCTCCATCGGAATCTTCCATTACAAGTACTCTTTCTCTCTCTCCCTTTTTTCTCTCTCTCTAACTTTCTTTCTCTTTCCCTTTCTCTCTCTCTCTCTCTTTCTTTCTCTCTCCTATCTCTCTCTTTCTTTTTTTCTCTCTCTCCTTTTCTTTATCTCTTTCTCTCGCATATTTTTAAATTTCTTTCTTTTTTTCTCTTATATTCTCTCTCCCTCTTTCTTCCCCTCTTTTTTCCTTTCTTTCTTTTTCTCTCTTTTTTCTTTCTTCCATTTTCCCCCTTTCTCTCTCTCTATCTCTCTCATATTCTCTCTCTCTCTCTTTGTCTCTCTCACTCTGTTTTTCTGTTTCTCTCACGCTCTCTCTTTCCTCCTTTTTCTTTCTTTCTTTTCTCTCTTTCTCTTTGTTTCTCTCTCACTTTCTATCCCACTCATATTCTCTCTCTTTCTCTCTCTCTTGTCTTTTGCAGACTCAGAAATATTGGCAAAAACTATTTGCAAATATTATGATTGTCCATTGGATTTCATCGATCAGTTTTTCTATTCTCACTCACACTCGAAACTCTCTCTTTCTCTTTATTTACCAAAGCCCATGATGATTGCCCGGTTGATTAGAACCGAAAAATTTTATTGATCATTGTTGTTAAGGATTTATAATATTTATATTTATTAAACAGAATAATAACATTAAAGGAAATAATGGTGAATTTGTCTAAGTAATAGATAAATAAATAAATAAAGTAAATAGATTAGAGTAAAAGAAAGAAGAAAATAAACAATTTTATCGAAAATTAGGGTTGATGTGAAAAGTGAGTGAGTGAGAATGAGTTGGGTGTAAAAATAAATAAAATTAGATTGGACGAGTTAATAATGTGACTAGATTAGTGAGTGGGAGAAAAAGAAGATTCCGTTGAGAGTGTGTGTGTGTGAGAGAAAGAGAAAGAGAAAAAGTGAATGTCGAAAAGATGTTAGTACACAAATCGGGTATGGGTGGCATGGGATTTGTTCACTTGTAAGAAAAAATTAGAGAGAAAAAATCGTGAAAGGGTAAGAAAAAAAGATTGAGAAAGCGATAGAAATGTTTGAAACATTTTGAGATTGTGAGAGAGTAAAATTGAGAAAAGGCAAGATGCAAGTGAGTGAGTGAAAAGAAATTAGATAGTAAGAGTGGATAAAATTTGAAATAGATTACATGTGAAATAGTAGAATTAGAATGAAAGAGAGAGAGAGAGAGAGAGAGAGAAAGGAACAACGGGAAAAAGAAATTGTGAAAATTAGAAAAATAACAAGAGTGGGTCTTGATAAAAGTTGAGAGTGAATGAGTGAGAGTGAGAGAGCAAGTGAGAGAGAGTGAGAAAGAGAGAGTTGAACTAATTGCGCCACTCAATCATGTGTTGACGCGAGTCAAAGAAGAAGAGAAAGTTGGAGCAGAGGAGAATGAAGGCGATGCCCGAGTCGAGCAGGGTAACGTGAATCATGGTCTCATCCTCGTCCTCGTAGACATTCACCGCTCGTTTGTCCTTGTGCGAACGAAACTCGAGCCGAAACTGGGCGGGTGGGCGGAGGTCCTTGAGGCCACCCGATCGTATCACGGCTCGGGTCACGTGCTGCCCGGGTACGCCTCGGCACGGTTGGTGGAATGCGACGAATGCCGCGTAGAACGAGAGCAATGCAAAGATGCCCATCAGACAGATCATCTTTGTGGCACCAGGATCGAGTGGGGGAAAGGATTGACAATGGTACAGATTTGCATTAACAATATTTATTTTTTTATATATTTAAATATATTGTATTCCTTCCAATATTTAACCTAATGAATGTGGAGTGTGGTTTGGAAATGGGGGATTTATTTTAGGAGCTGCTAAATTGATTTTTAATCACCAAAATCTTTAAATAAGACTTAAATTTTGATTATGGCTTATATAAACTTATTGGCCCGTATTCATCTTCTAATTCTAATATCTGCTGGATTAATATTCTAATTCAATTAAACCAGTCTGTATCAATTAACTTTAATTAAAATTTCCTATATTAACATCTATTTTTGCACGTTTAAAAAATTAATTTTTTCTAACAAATTCTTCAATTTGACTGTTTTTATCTACTTTAGACTACTTCTCTCAGTTACTAGTAGCTGGTTACTGCCACCAACTGAGAAAGAAACAGCTTCAGCGAAAAATATGATATGGCGTAAAATCAAAAATATTTGTCTCTAGTTTAGATTAAAACTGGGTAACTTACAATCAGAATGATGAGCACTTTGTAGTCTTCATGTTTGGGTACAATGTTGATGAATCCAAGGAGAATGACCACAATGCACCATCCGGCGATAATAAGGTGAAACACCTGGATCAGATCATAGTAGCCTTGGACATATTGCACAAGCTGCTCGGCGGTTTGATTCAAGTTACGTTTGCGCAGCGTTTCGGGAGTAAGTTCGGTGCCCGGCGAAGTCTTGTTCCACAGGATTGCTTCCGAGTTGGGCAGTAGAGGCACTTGGCACTGCTTGTTCTCCAACAACAGATAACACAACACCATCAACAACTGAAATGGCAACAATGCAACACCACACTTTCAATTTAGCTCAAACTGATTTTTGGATAATCTAAACTTCCAAGCAAAATATTGATAACATTAAAATGCAAAATTAGAAAAGTTCAAGTGCAGAGGAAATTTTTTGAATACATTAAAAACTTTTAGAATAATAGAAAAAACAAAATATTTGTTTGTTTGTCACTAACAATTTAAATTAAATATATCTATATTATTGTAAAATTTAAAAAATTGAACATATATTTATTTTAACATATTGATTAATTTTTAAAATATTAATTACCGTATTCTATTATCTAAATTAAATCATTGCTTAATTTATTTTAATACTGTAAGAGAATTATCTGAATAATTCCCCTAATCTATTTTTATAAAATTGAGCATCTCGCAACTCTAACCAAAAAGAAGCCAATTATCTTATTCTAACTAGATTAGTATTAAAATTATTTTATTTTATACGAGAACAATATCTAGCAATTATACCAGTATCTCACACTATTGAAATTACCACCCCAAAATATTAGCTAAGACAAAACAATCTTGCATAAAAAATACTTAACCTAGTCAGAACAGTTTCCAATTTGTCTAAATTTAACCAGAACAGTGTGCTACTATCTAAGCTTAGGTTAGAAAATTGCTAACCATGCATGCATGACTTCATTCACGTAGTTATCGATTTTTTAAGTTATCTGTAACCTATTGCAACCCCCAAAATGGGAAGAAACTTACAAATGACGTGATTCCCACCGTCTGGTGGAACCAAGTGTTTTTGCCATAACTTGAAGTGATTCTGCACATGATGATCAGCTATTTTTGGCGTCCAATACTGGTGAGAATGCGGTGGAAATAAAGCTTCTTCAAAGTCAACTCTGATTGTCCATTCAAAATTTCCAGAACCAAATATCTATAAATCGGAATGAGATAAATTTGAGATATAGTTCTATTTTATCCTCTTTTGATCTTCAATATTTTTTCTTTCTAAATTAGAAAAAGAGTATAACCAAAAAAAATGAAAAGTGATAAACCAAAACGAAAAATGAGAAAAGAAGAAAAAAGGGGAAAGAGACTAGTGGAGCGAGTGATTGGAATGGGACTCAAAGAGCACTGGCGTTGACATTGCACACCAATCGATGCGCCTCATTGACTAACTCGGGCCGTGGCGACAGATGCACCAACGGTGAGCATAAAATTACACAGGAGAAAGAGAGAGAGAGAGAGAGTTTAAATCAGTAATTACTAACCACACCGCAAAGAGTGAAGATGCAACCTTCGATGACAGATGTGCCACCAACAACTTCTGTGTTCCAAACTCACTTTTTCCACTTCACTCTTCCTTTTTTTCAAATTGTTCAATTATATCTTTACCACCGAAAAAAATATTGATCACGATAATCACACAATTTTATTATATCAAAATTAATAAATATATTTATATATTGGATATATATATATTAATAATATTGAAAATATTATAACTTAAATTAGCATTTGATAAAAATAAATAACACAATTTTTAAATGGTTGATGATGATGTCCAAATGTGGTGTTAAGAAATTTTACGCAATAAAGTTGCAAAGTGCCAGAATTTGGGAAACTGTAGATGCAACCAGTTTCACATCCAAAACGCGTGTGTTGCCCGAATGATGTGTGCCGCATCGTTTTACCCCTCTCTCTTTCTCTCTCACTCACTCTCTCCTTCTCCTTCTCCCATTGGTGTAGACTGTGTAGAACTTGGGGATGCGCAAGAGCACTTGTCGGGAATGCAGCACTCAAAGAGAAAGAGTGAAAGAATTATTAGAAACAAAGTAAGAGTAGATAGACAAATAAATAGAGAGTGAATGAGTGTTAGAGAGTGAATAGAAACAAAGTATTTAAGATAGATAAACAGATAAAGAGAGAGGAGGGCTGTGAGAAAATGAATAGATACAAAGTATATGAGATAGATAATTAGATAGAGAGAGAGTCAATGAGAGAGTGAGAGAGAAACAAAATATATATAAGAAAAAGCTAGGAATTAAATATTCAAAAAAGTTAGATAAAAGTATATAAAAAATGCTGAAAAAATTATAGTAAACTTTATAAATAACTAATAACAACAAAAATTTCTAAAAAACGTTACTTCACTAATATTTTCAGCAAAAAACTAAAATTTACTAAGTTAGTATTTTTGCAATTTCTAGAAAGAAAATAAGAAGTGGAAGATAAATTGTAATAAATTTTAATAAAATTCAAAATAAAGAGGAGAGGGAAATCTCTGAGAAAAAATAAAAACAATTCCCCAATGACGAAGTCATTGAAATTCACAGTCCATTTAAGCAAATTAACCAACTGTACAACATTTTATTTTCTTATTTTGCCAAATATATATCAACATACATATACATGAAGTTGCAATTTGAAATCGGGCAATAAAATCATTTAAATTTATGGGATTTTTTCATTGGTTCTTGTTATTCATAGCGTGTTTAAAAACTTAAATTATGAACTAAAAAACTAAAAAGTTCTAAATGGAAAGAATTTCGATTGAAAACGTGAAATAGAAACGCAAAAGTAATAAAAAAACAATTAGTTGTTTTTTTTGGAATTTAACGGAATGGAATGAAAAGTTAGTTAAATACAATTTAATTGTGTCTCAATGGAAATCAACCTCAAATGTATCTGGAGAAGAGTAAATGATGTCTTTAGATTGTTGAAATTGGACTACTCAACAATAACAAATGGCTTACATAATGTACAAAAAAACTAACGTAAAATTATACAAAAACCTCCCTTGAAAATCTATTAAATCAAGCTTATGTTATCCACCTAAATGGGTATTACAAGCAAAGTTTCACATCCTACGCTTTTCCACTTTTTTTGTTGTTACTCCAAATGACCAACGATGTTGTTGAGTAGACTGAAATGACTTGCAAATGGTATGCAAACTTTTATATTTAAAAACCATGGAATTTGGCGTTGCATTCAAATTTGGAATTGCATTCATTAGGTGAGACATTAGCTGGCATGTTGATGTTAAATGCAATGAAAATGAGAGTGGCTTGTAAAAGACTTGTGTGTGTTGTCAAAACTTGCCTAATGAGAGAGAGAGAGAGAGAGAAAGTATTTCACTGTTTTCATCCACTCACTTGCAGAATTGATGCTGCATGAGCTGGGCAGATGTTGCACACTTTAGCATCATCCAATGGTCGCATCCATCATCGGTCACTGTCTCTTTCATTCTCAAGTTTCATTTAGAATTTTTACTTTCACACACAAAACTCCACACTTGAGAAGATAGCTTTCTTGAAAACATTTTTTTTTATCTTATGTTGCTTCGCATTATTTTAAGATTTATTTTGATTTGCATTTTTTGGTTGGTATTTTCACTATTTTTTAAAAACATTTTTACTATTTTAATAAGTATCTCCTATATATTAATGAATAATATGGTCGTGGTTTCCTCTGTTCTATGTAATATGTTCAAGTTCTGTCATTTTTTTGGTTTTGTGCCATCCACGATTTTGTACTATGAGAGTTACGCTACTTCCACTGTGCTTTATCGATTCGAATCCTATGTTGTGATTCGAATTCTTTACTAATTCGAATTTAACTTTCACTGTTGTGATTCGAATTCTTAACTAATTCGAATCTAACTTTTACTGTTATGGTTCGAATTTTATTCCGATTCGGTTCGAATTTTGAGCATAAATCTTCGAATTCTCTGTCAGTTTGATTCGGAATTCGAACTTTTCCAATTCACGCTCAATTTAATTCGAATTTTTTGCATAACCCTTCAAATTAACTCGAGTTTGACCTCGGCGGCTTTGCCGCCGTTTTTTACAAGAGGCAGACGGCGCTGTAACGCCGTCCCTTTTGTAAAAATGTTATTTTATTTCATATTTTACATTACAAATCAATCAACTAAGAGTCACTTTGCTCAAAGCCTTTTACTCTTGTTAGTTTAAGCAGAAGCAAAATCGATTTTCAAATTGTTAAAAAAACGCCAACGCATGCGCACATCAAGATTTAAATTTACATTTACATCATTCATCTCATCATCAATCAAACTACCACATTTTTTTGCATTTGTATTCTCTTTTGTTATCAACAAAATATATAGATTAAAATACATATACCAAACTAAATAAAAGATCAGGATAAGATAGTTTAAAAATATTTAAAACTCAGTATATGGTGTAGACACCACTTCAGATATTAAATTTTGAAATTGAGTGAGAATGCAACTTGATACTTATTTAATCGCTTTTCAATATCTCTAAATTAAGAGAGAAAGAGAAAATGAGGGAGAGAAAGAGAGGGAGAAAGAGAAAGAGAAAGTTGTCGCGTACCCAAAAGTATAATCTATCTTATCTGTTCTTTCTAGGTATCTCTCTCTCTCTCTCTTTCATTTTCACATTTCCTCACAAGCAAATTGTACTTTTCCATACGACATTTGTGAATTATTTTAAATTGTCATATTAATAAAAATATTGCATTTATTGGATTAATTATAATTATTTAAGCAAATCAAATTGAATGTGAAAGGGAAAGAGAGAGAGAGAGAGAGAGAGAGAGAGAGACAGACTTTAGCGCTTTAGCGCCGGCCCTCTTGTAAAAAATAAAAATTTACCGTTTTTTTCCAATGTACTTTGAACAATTTCTTTGAGTGTAAAAAACCATTTGCAACATTAATCATGTTTCAAACCTCATTTTTAGGTTGTTATTATTAATTATTTATAAACATATAAAATATGATGTTTTTCATCATTTTTACTGATTGATCTTTGTTTCTTTCTCCCTTACTATCTCATTTCCTCTAATTGATTTATTGATTTTTTCCCTTTATCACTGTAAAATAATGTAATTTGCAAAAAATATATTTAAAATATACAATATAAGTATATTTATTAACTAATATATAATCATTTTCATATTTCACTGATATAAAAGCACAATTTTATCTTTATAGATTATTTCTTGTTCTATCTTTATATTTATTTATTTTTATATAAGTAAAATTGTACTAAAACAGCCAATCTAGTTTAAAATAAGATAGTAAAGAAGAAAGATAGTAAGAGAGAGAAATAAAAAGAAAGAAAGAAAAAAAGAAAGAAAGTGAATGAAAGAAAGAGAGAGAGAGTGAATGAGAGAGAGAGAGAAAGAGAAAAAGAGTGAAAGAGAGAGAGAGTGAATGAGAAAGAGAAAGAGAAAGAAAGAAAGAGAGAGTGAATGAGAGAGAGGGAAAAAGAAAGAAAGAAAAAGAGAGAGAGTGAATGAGAGAAAGAGAGAGAGAGAGAATGAGAGAGAGTGAATGAGAGAGAGAGAAGTGGAAGAGGAAAATGTGCGAGGTAAGATGAGGAAAGTGGAGAGAAAGGAGAAAAAAAGATGAGTAACACGTTTCTTTCTTTCTTTCTCTCTCTCTTTCTCTCTCTCTCTCTCTCTCACTTTATCTCTTCTAATTAATGCATTTAAATAATTTACTTTAAATTTAAAAACTTTATTATTTGTATTAATATGACAATATTATTATAATTCACAATTGTTGTCATATCACAGTCTAACACAAGTTAATAAATTAATTAATTTACAACATTATAATATTAAACAAAATACTGATTGTGAGAGTGTGAGTTTGTGCAAAAAAGTAAAAGAAAAAAATAAAAAGTAAGACAATTGGCCATTAAAATTGATGACTAATTTAATCTAATTTTACGCGTTATTTATATTTGAACAAATTTTAATTTTGGTGTGTTTTAAAGAAAATTTTTATGTGATTCAATTTTAATTTTGTGTGTTAGAATTTGAAAACATATTCAATTTAATTCTAAGTTTGTGTTTTGTGATTTAAAATTTTATCCAATTTGATTCTAATTTTGTGATTGTTATAATTTAAATTTATATTGAATTAAATTTTGACTTTGCGTGTTATGATTTGAATTTAAATTACACACTCAAAAATAGAAATTTTTGAAATAAAAAAAAGTTAACAAATTTTTTGATTTCAAATAAAAAAAATAATGAAATTCGAATTTAAAAAAATGTTTTTATTTGATTTCAGAAAAAATGGGGTCAATTTTTTAATTTCAA